>JANHZU010008443.1:0-16725 GCA_032468055.1 Acrochordus granulatus | reverse complement strand
GGTGGAAATTTCTATTATCCTTGTTTTTCTGATTGCTGCACACTATAATTCAAAGGTGGGAAATCTGTCTCCCTCAAATTGTTATTAAACAACATAGTCAGTCATGGGATGGAATTTTTTTTATTCCAGGTTTTTTATCTAGAAAACAACACATTCTACGTCTCTTCTGCATAAATATTTTCAGACATGTCAAGGAAAAAAAATGTAGTACATTCATCAATATTTTGGACTGTATTATTCTGACCACAAATAAGGATTTACATGTTTAAAGACCCACCCCCACATACTTTTCAGAATTTGAGGACTTCTCATGCATGTATACACAAACACAAGTGTTTTGAAATATGTGTACGGTATATCCTTTGTGTTCACACTAACTGTGCATTTAGCAATAGCAGTCATACAACTAAAACTTCAAAATGTGGGGATAAAAAAATTCTTCAAAAATATGCCCATATCCAAAAATTGAGGCACAGTGGAATTCTTAACAAGAATCCCTTATTATTTTTAATGGATAATGTGATCTATGTGACTCCCTTCTTCAGCTATCACTGGATTTTCTGGGAGCCAATGTGGCAAAGTGTGTTTGCACAACTGTAGCTAGTCTACCCTGAACCAGACAGAATTAGTAAAAGGTTTCCACATTTTGGTTACAATTTGCCCTGACATTATTATGTATAATGCCTTATATAATTATACATGTGGGGCTATCCTTGAAAAGAGTTCAGAAATTGAGAGTGCAACATATTGGAGTACCTAAACTGTTGGCAAATATAAAGTACTAGAAATATATGATGTTCTTATTGAAAGATCTTCCCTGGCTACTAATTACTACCAGTTGTCAACGTTGACCTTTAAAGCCCTAACAAGCTTAAGTCCTGAGTATCACCTCTCCCACTGTGAACTTGCCTCGTACTTAGATCAGCAAGAGGGCCTTCTGAAGATGCTCCACTGCAGGAAAGTCAACTGTCAGTTACATGGGAAGGGCCTTCTCCTAAGTTGCTTCAGAAGAGAGTATGGCCCCTAGGAAGTTATTTTGGCTCCACCCTGCCAGTATTTAGGAAAATGATAAATCACACTTTTTTCACTAAACTTGTAATTGGTAGTTAAAATATTTGAATACTTGTTTTTAATTTGGGTTTTGATTTTAGTGTTGTGTATTTTTATAAAATAAATACAGTCATGAATGTTGGAATCAATGAAAAGGAGATATACTTAAAGTAACAAAGAAACCATTATTTGTTCCCTGAGTGAAGCAAAATACTGTATAGTATCTCTGAATGTAAGCAAAGTACTAGAAGTCACTACTGAGAAATCACAGTTACTCGACAGCAATCTGGGATCAGGGCTCAATAAATCTCAAAAAGGCAGTTCTGGGTTCTCAAATCTCTTATCTCTGCTAAGTTTCTTTAGGAATTTACTTCCAGGTTGCTTTGTGTCCCTTCCTTTTAAGAACATAATTGTTCAGGTAGTGAGAAAGAAATAATTTCATTTTGGAGAGGAATGTCATTTTGCTACTAAATTGTTAGTATATTATGCTGTGGATTACAGCTGATTTCTATTAAGCACAAGGGCAGATAATAAACTTCCTGGGCATGTTTTACTCTCAATACACAGCCAGGCAGTAAAAATGCAACTCAACGGATTAAGATTTAATTAACAAGAAAGTTTGCAAATGCTTGGCACACTGCCTCTCCATTTTACAAATTATTTATTCTTGCTGTGTTGAATTTAATTCCACAGCCTACATTTTTTTTTAAAAAAGTGTTTAATTTGTGCTGGTTGGGAGACTGCTTTTCAACTCCCTTCTGAGGAGAAAGATGTACTATTACCTTACTTCTTTCCTTTCCATAAATGTGACTGGAAAGAAATATGCAGACTACAACTCGAAAGAGAAACAAGAGTTGAACTGTGATTTGGTGAGCCTATGACTTGATCTAACTCTGTCACTTATGAAGGAATAATCATCATTTTCAATGCCACTTTTTTTCCAAATGATTTCTCCATATTGGCTGTGTTCACATAACATATGTAATTCATTCAACCATTCAGTACTGAATAAACAGCAAGTGACTGAATTTATGCAATACATTAAATCATAAAGTCTGGTTTAGCAACCACACTGGCACAATTTCTGCAATGTATTAAGCCACAGGAAGGCAAAGGTCAGTTTGGATCAACACATGGTAGAAAGCCAATGTATCTCCATTATTTTACACAAAGAGTTTGCATGCAGAGATAATGCCTAGGAGAAGGGAAGAACTTAGCCCATTCTTCTTGAATGGGTTAAGACAGGATGGTCTAGAGTTGCTGTAGGAAAACCCAACATTATACTTAGCATCCATGGAAGACTTGTGTTCATTTTTTTCATGAAAATGACTGCAAACTGTGGATTTGAGATAAGGCCAAATCCATTAGATCTGAGTAATTTTCATTTGCAGTTTTATGGGGTGGATTGCCTTCTATGTTTAGAAGCAATCCAGTTCCATTTGTATCCTCTCTGGATTTTTATCTGCCTCTGTTCAATTCAGCTGATCTTCCTGGGCCCTGGAAAAGTTCATCGGTCCTTGTCTCTTGGTCCAACACTTTCAGGTACCTTTCAAACTCTATTACTCAGCTTTGGGCTGCCTGAATTGATAGGGGGAAATGGGGAAATTACTGTAGGGAATTGGCGAGATTGGCTCAGCAGCATTTCAGCCCCTTGAAATTCTAAACTGAGGAATAGCTCCTGAACTTAAATATATGAAACCTCTAAGACTTTAAGGTTAGACTAAATAAAATTAGAAATCTTATTATAAACCTCTGAGTAGGTGTGTCACTGAGAAATTTCTCAAAACATTATCCAGGGAAGCTGAATCAATGTACTGTATTTCACTTATTCTTTTCCTGTTTCCAGGCCAAGGAATTTGTGCAGGGGGGGTCCAAAAAGTCGAGATGGGAGCCACAACTTTGTAATAGAAATCTTGCCCTTTATATGCATTGCAAAACATATTAAAATAGGATGAGTCTTCAATCACATAGTTGGGGCTATCATCTTGATTTTTTTTTAATCAACAGAGATGCTGTTGGAAGACAAAGAAATGTGGAAGAGGAAGGAAACTTCTTAAATTTCTAAGTTACCAGTTTCTTTGCTTTTGAAAGAAAAAGAGAATTGTGTATTTGCTTTTATGGTAATAAAGTATTCCATAGCTCCCCTCTCCACAGCTAAGGTTCCCACTGAAGTGTTCAGACACACCACCACCAAGATTTCAGCCTATGTTTCTGAACCATCTTATACTTGCAACCATTTCCTCTACACAACTGTCACTTTACAATCCAATAGACAATTTTTTAATTAAATTGAAATGAGGAAATTCAGTCAAATCAGATCATTTTTAAAGTTCTTCAATATAAATCCACTTTATTGTGGCAATATTATGTTTCAATCACTTTTGAATCATAAAACTTTTTTTAGTTTCCCTACTGATATTAATTTAGCTATTCTTAGTGTCTGAAATAGGAGTCAAAAATTAATTTCAGATATAATTGACTGTATTGAACATATATGAGTTGCAATTCTAAAGACATTTGCCCATCAATAAATTCCATTAAATACAAGAACCTCAACACCTATGCCTGGGATTGGTCATTCTCACTGTTTCACTCTCACTCTGATTCTTTCACATCCATCAAAAATATTTCAGTGGCGGTGTAAAATATATAGAAAAAAAGAGAGAGAATTGCAATTGACTAACTGCATCTTTCACTATACTGTTATGTATGTGGTTGTATTATTTTCTTCTAGTAACCTCCAAGGAATTCCCATTTCTACCCACCGCATTAAATTAACTGGTTATAGAGGCAATGCCATCAGTTTCAAGCCAATGTTTACACAGTTATATTTGAAATGAGAAAGTAAACAGTCCAGCTGTGCTACAGAACAGTTGGGTGGGATTAGGTTTCCATACCAACCAATTTTAGGAGCTTTTACCATCTTAATTCAACCATGCACTGAACTTGTTCTTTGTGAGTAATAGTTTTCCTGGGCCAAACACTCCACAGGATAGAAAGAAAAATCCATCCTATAAGAAGCATTATCATTAGGGAGGTACAGTATTAGATTCCTATCAGCTCTTTTACTCCATAGCCTTATCTATTATAACAGAAAATAAGTTGTTTTTTTTCTTCCAAGTCCTAAATGATTTTTAGACCATTAGTCTTGATTTCCATGAAGGGCAACTAGAACTGATTGATATATAGTACCAAAGACTCCTAATGACAATGGCTAGCAGCATTCAGAATGAAGAATATCCAGGCAGCTGGCTTGAATTAAATTTCTATTGTCCTTTGTCGATCAGTTTCTCTTATAGACAATCTATTGGCCAAGAGCAAGGAAGCCTCCTGGAACAGACATTCAAGGTATGTTCATATCTGATTGAAAATTAAAAGGTAAGATGTAAATTTCAAAATGTTAGATGTTCTCAAAGTAGAATCTCAAAGATGTTCTCAAAGTTAAATCTGATTTAAGTAGTATTCTAGGTTTAAATTGCCCAAATATGATGATAATAAGCAGTAAATAATATTTTACAGAATTGTACACAAATTAAACCCTATAGTTCCTGCTCAAAAATAAATCCTACTGAAAATAAAAGGACTTAGGTAAGGGGACCAAGAGTGACATTTCAGAAAAGCCAAAGGACAAAATCATTCACATACGCAGGATCTCAGTCCTAAGGTTCACCACTAGAAACACCGTCCTTTATGAAAAAAAAAATCTATCTTTGAAAGATACTGTACTTCCAAAAATTTGCAATAAGACTTTTGTAACTATAACATAATGTGTAGATACTATGGTTTGCAGATTTGATTGCTTATTACTGACAGAATTGCTGTTCTAGACGTGTCCGATTTAATCAACCCTTGCAGGATAACCAGAACGATCTGAAATTATTCTTTATTACCTGTAAGCTGGCACTGCCTTTAGAGGTAAGGCTAAAATACTGTCAAATAAATGAAACAGCAGAAGTTATTGCTATGACAGGTTTTAATACAAAATAACATTTATTTCTAGTTTTCTATGAAATGAAAACAGAGAAACAAACCCAAAAACCTTTATTTGAAACGGCAATAAGTTCGTTACGCTGAAACCAGACAGCATTTTCCTTCGGATCATTCATTAAATCCAGTCAATAACGGCCTTTGGATCAAGTCCAAAGGAAAGAACAATTACAAATATATTTACTTTTTAACCTTATTTACACATTGTATTTCCCCTGGGAATAGACAGAACGAAGCATTATTTTTTTTACAATATGTTTAATCTGTATGATGAAATGTTTTGAAAATGAAAACTGACTAACCAGTTTCGTTTACCATTAATAAGAGCTTCGCCTACAAATTACATTAATAATTTAAATTTCCATTTTTGACTTTATGCTATACACTTGCTGGCATACAGTTACAGATAGAGATATGGATGCGACCCAAGAATATCCATGTTTACAGCTATATCCAAAATATAATGAGGGACAACTTTAACTGTAAAATGCATTTACTCGTTTTGTTTTATAACACCTAGACGTTTGCCAAATTGTACATATCTACTACTTGTGGCTGCACCAAACTGAGTGAAATCAAATCCAGATCACCTAAAAATCAGGCGAAACCATGGTTGGGGAGGGACGAAGTTACTTGTTACTCACAGAAACCGGCAGAAGAATTCGGCATCATTGGTGCCCATAGGCACGTTACACGTCTTCGGCTATAACTTTCTGCAAAATTCTACCCTGCCCTCAACAGGGGCAACCCGTTCGCTCGGCTGCCGACCAGACTGCGCGTTTGTCCTGGGCTGCTCCGCGGAAAGCGCCGCCAGGATTCCGCGCGCCTCACCCCCAGCTCCGACGCGCGGGGAATCGCTCGCCGCCTACCTTTCAGGGGACTTAGTCCTAACTGGCGCGTTTCGGGTCTGAGGGTAGACGATGTCTAAGCCCCGCTACGATGCCCGCGCGGAATAAAACTCTGGCTGAGGCCAACTCCTCGCTCCCCCACCGCCTTCCGAGGACTCGCTGCCTCAGCGCCCCTTGCGCACCTCTCGGATGTACGCTTACGTATCACACACACATACACACACCCACACACTTTCTATCTCTCTATGTATATATCTACACCCAGAAACATCGAGCGGTCGAGATCCATTTATCAGCACTGCAGCCTACTGTTTCTCTGGGGCGCTGTTCACCAACGGCCCGTAGAGCCCGTTTGGGTACGCCTGCTCCTTGTGCACGCTCGCGGCAGCGGCCGCCGCCGCCGCCGCAGCCGCCGCCGCCGATCTGTCCCGCATGAGATCGCTGAAAGCGTACTCCATAGGCGGCCGGAAGCCCAGCGTGGGCATTAGCCCCGCCGTGGAGTAAGGGGTCATGAAGGCCAGGCCGCGACTGTGCGCCGCCGCCGCCGCCGAGTAAGCCAGGCGCAGCGGGCTCAAACCCAAGTGGGTGCCCAGGGGATAGGCACCGGCCTCAGCCGCTGCCGCCGCGCCGAAATGGGTAGCGTTGGGCTGCAGAGGCGAGAAGGCGGAGCGGCTGCCCAGCGCGCCGATGGCTGGGGTCATGGCGCCGGCCAAGAGAGGGCGGTGATGCGAGGTGCCGCCAGCCGACGCAGGCTGCAGGCCACCCAAGGTCCCCGACGCGTCTCCAGAAGCCCGCGCCCAGGTCTCGTCGCTCGCTTTGTCAGGCCCTACCGAGCTGAGCCCGGAGACGGCAGAAAGTCCTTGGCCTGGGCTGCCGCCTGCTCCCCGGTGGTGATGGTGGTTGTTAAGGATCTGCTCGATAGCCTGTACCACGTCCCCGCCGCAGCCGGCCAGAACCAGCTCCAGCACGCTGCGTTTGTGCGCGGGAAACACCCGCGTCAGGATGTCCAATGGTGTCCGCTGCTGCCGGCTGCTTCCCGCCACCGCGGCCGCTGCAGCAGCGGCCAAACCAGGCGAGGGAGCGCCTGCTTCGTCCCGTTCTGCCTCAGAGCAACCCGAGTCAGAGCCTAGAGGGCTGACGGAGCCCGGGCTCTCCTCCTCGGCTCCGCCGCCTCCGCTGCCATCTTTGGCGCCTTTGGAGACGGGCGAACTGACGGAAGACTCGCCGTCGCCGATTTCCGAGCCCGAGCCGCAGCCGTGACGAGTTGGCTCCGGGGATGAGGAGACTGGTGCGCCGTCCGTCCCATCTGGCGATAAAGGCTTGCTCTGCTGGGGGGTCACGGAGCGGCTGGTCAGAAGCGTCTTGGGGAACAGGTCAAATTTTTGCAGCTTGACTTCTGCAACGAGAGACAGAAAGAGAGCGCTGGACGACGTTCCCCTCCCAGCGGGCCCCGCCTCTGCCGCCCAAGGCCGGATGGGGACCCGTTAAGTACTTCACCTCGACAGAAATTGGGAAAGCGAGTGAAGCCGAGCGCGGTCCTGGGGGCTTACGGCAGCCAAGAGCTTACTTCAGTGAGGACTGGTCTTTATGCACCTCAGCAAACCCATCTAATGGATCTTGCACGCATCTAGTGTCCACCACAGCCTGATTTCATTCGCTGTTCCGTCCATGCCCACCTTCCGCTGTCTCTTTTGGCTTCAGACTTGCCCTCCCAATCTGCCACCTTCCTCGTCTCCTCTTTTTTCCCGTCCAGACTTGCCCTCCCTCCCCGCGCCACATCTTCCCGTCTCCTCTTTTTTCCCGGCCCAGATGGCACCTGCCGGGAAACCGTCGCCGCACCTTGGTGACCTTCCTGAGGCGCTACTTTGGGATAAGAAATAAGTCTCGTCAGAGCAGCAGCTAGGGCGTCTCCTGGCAGGGCTAAAGTGTTGGGGTCGCTAGAGGGCGCTATCTCCTCTCTCGTCTCCCGCCTCTTTGGTTGGGACGGCCGAGGAGGGGCTCCCCCAAAACATCAAAGGAAGACCACTTGGTCCCTTCGATGTATCGGAACACGGCTCCCGTCATAACTTTCAATGAGGACGCTGAAGTCTGAAAGTCTGGAGGGCAGCCAGGTTGGGGAAGGCTCAGTTCGAAGCTGCAGGCCTCCGTATTTTGGAGCAGCCATTTATTATCTATTATTAACCTATCTGGAAGTAAATCCAAAGGCGTCAAATAGTTACAGGGATAGTAAGTGCAACCCAAACGGGTGCGGAAGAAATTGTGGATACGCGGGAGCTGGGAAAGGAAGCAAGAAAGAAGAAAATGCTAAGAAAAAGCAATAGTGTGAGTTCTCGCTGCGTTTGACCCGGCAGTCTGGCTAATGTCTCATTTTTAAACGAAATGGCTATTTAAAAAAAAACGCCGTCAGGAATGTATGAACTTATCTTCTAGCTGAGTGATGAAATCCCGATCAGCTGCAAATGCTACGATTTGCGGTCTACAAATTA
Source organism: Acrochordus granulatus (assembly GCA_032468055.1). Lineage (NCBI taxonomy): Eukaryota > Metazoa > Chordata > Lepidosauria > Squamata > Acrochordidae > Acrochordus > Acrochordus granulatus. The sequence continues at coordinate 8,354 of JANHZU010008443.1, read as the reverse complement.
CGTTACAGGACGAGCTACTGATGGCTGCGTGGAAAGGAAGCGGACGGAGCGTGGGACGGAGCGAGCGTGGGAAAAGTCCAGACGGACTGAGAAGGAGCCAAGGGGGAGCAGGGACAGACAGACCCCCTCTGCACCAGAGTCCCAGTCTAAGGTCCGTGCAGAGCTCTTGAAGCCAGGGAGGTTTCAATCAGGGCCAGGGACCCAGGTTCCCTCCTCGGCAGAACGCTTCCATAGACGTCCCTCCCGTCGACCACGTTCACTCAGGGAGGACGCCTGAGGCCACGGCGACGGGGAAAGGAGCGTCTCTTAGCTCGTCGCCCCGCCTCAAGGTTGGGGTGCGCGTTAGCTCCTCACCTGAACCCCCCGAGCCTCCATCCGCGGTGCACACCGAGCCGAAGACTTCATAGGCGGGCCGCGGCGGGATGATGCCGTTGGCCGCGGCCAGAGCCAGCCCCTCGGCCGTGCCATAGAGCAGCTGCAGCTCGCGGGCCTCGTTCTCCTCCTGAGCTTGCTGCCGCCGCAGCGCCACCTGGGCGGCCATGACGCGTTGCCGCTCGGCGATCAACGTGCACTTGGCGCACAGGCAATCTTTCCAGCGACAGTAGCGCTTGTGGCCCTTGAGCGCCGACACCACGCCGTGGTTGCGACAGCGGGCGCACTTGGGGGTGCGCGGATACTTCTCGGCAGCTCGTAGGAGCAGCGGCGGGGCGCGCAGAAGGCTCCCGGCTACGCTCACCGGCAAACTGGCCGCTGCCGCCGCCGCCGCCGCCGCCGCCGCCACCGAACTGGGGGGCACCGCAGCGGGCGCCGGGGGTACATTGGGCATCTCGGATCTCAGTTCCATCTTGACCGAGAAGGGATGCCGTGGCTTCCAGGGAAGACGCAGAGATTCAGGGCCCTCTTCCCACCAGTACGCTGCCAATAACTCAAGAAGACTTACGCGGGTTAAACTGGGCTAGGGAAACACCGGGGCCTTCCTGGAATGACCCGCCGCCTGCGAAACAGTAACGGGTTTGCTCAGTTCTTCTAAGAGTCTGAGTCCCCCCCAGCCACTCTGAAACCGGCAAAATCACAGAACTTTTTGTCTGAAAAGTCTGAAAGGTTGCAGACCTTCCCCCGCAATTCCCCCCCCTACTCTAGAGCGCTGCCTAACTTCGGCGAAGTTAAACCGAGTATACTCTTCGAGGAAGTAAACAAACAACACGCCCCCCCGACCTTTTTTGTTGCTCTGCCTCAACCCCCCACAGAATGGACGTGGATCTTAGGGTAGCGGAAGTCGGGGCTTCCTTGCTCCCCCCGAATCAAAGCCCCAAAGCTCCGAAACAACGGACACGGCTCCCCGGCCATTCCATCTCTTCTCAACAGCCCGGAAAAGCAGAACTCGCCCCGCTCGCTCTTGCTGATTTCTTCTCTAGCAAAAAATTAGGGTGAAAGCCGACAGCAACCGCTCACTGCCACGACCCGAGCGAAGGAGAACAGCTGCGCTCCCTCGCTTGCCAATGTTACCAAACACCGTCCTGATAGAAGCGCGCCCAAGCCCCGGAGACGCGACAGCCCCAGTGCCTGTCCAAGATTTCAGCTCCTCACAGTCGCACGCAAGCCAAACTAGCCGTGTCAGAAGACAAAATACTCCTCTGACCCCCGCCAGGTTTCAGACTTCAGAGTGCAACAATTTCCAACTTCCTGATTCGCGCCCACGATCCTTTCTCAACCGCCCTCTAATTTTTCTCACTCTATTCCTTCTTGCACCTTCAGCCCCACCAACCAAAACCGCCTTCAACAGGCAGCCGAACCTAGTCCGGACCCCCCTTTCCTCAGCCCCAACTTTGCATGTGCGACACTAAAGAGGGCGAGAGTTGCCAAGAGATAGAAATCTTCGCCGAACCGCCCGCGAGCGCTTTCTCTATTGTTGCGCCTTACGTATCCATTAGACAACATTTGACAACAATGTGGCGCTTGCCATTGGCCGAGAGAGGAAAGCGCTTTTCTGATTGGCCGCTTGGAAGTCTACAGTGTCCACCCGAAGCTTCTTTCAAATAAACTGTTTTAAGGGGGGGCGCTAAAAGGGTCCAAAGGAGGAGGGGAAGATTCATTGGGGGGAAAAAACCCACAGCAAATAGTTTCCATTTCTTCCCCCACTTCTCTCCCCCCTCTCTCCCTCTCCCTCTCCCTCCCTCTCTCTCTCTACTTTCTGTTAACTTGTTGTCCAGGCGTTTGTTAAATCCACTGAAAACAGTAGTTGCTTTGCCGATTGATTGTGCGCTTTGAATCTCACATTTTCCCGGGGTGTCACTTGTAAAGGGTGGGGAGAAGGACAGAAGATGCCATTAAAAGTGCCCACTAATTTGATGGTCGTGTTGCTGGTTTCGCTTTAGAGCACAGATTAATTTTTGCTTTTCTCTTACGCCTTCTGCATCTGCAGGTTCAGCGGCTGCCCTGAAAGGGAATATCGGTGAGGTACAGTATTACATTTTATATTTGGGAAAGAAAAAGGGGAGGCTAACCGACAACTCTACCTATTACATAGTTTGTCTCTTTCCTTCTCTCAGATTCAATTATTACTTGTTTGTTTAACTAAAAATCAGTCAGGATTGTTTCAGACTTTCCAGTCTGACAATTAAAACAGGGAATTGATCCGTGAGTAATTATACTTGCTACCACTGGATTCATTCGCTTTTTAAACAATATATTGTTTTTGTTGTCGACTATCATATGCCTGACGTGCGGTGCTTGACGTCACACTTCCTGGGACTTGCTTGTTTGGAAGAAGCCACACCAATCAGTGGCCTGTCCATTTCGGGCAAGCAAGGCAACCCATTTCCAAGTTAATATAGCCCGAGAAAATGGGCTGGACAATTTTGATGGCTTCGTCCTGAGTGAAGGCAGTTTCGAAATTTTGGTAACAAGTGTGCTACTGCAGTTTTACTTTTTTTCTTTTCTATGCTGGCAAATAAATGGCATTTCCTGTCCCCAAGGAAAAAAATGATCAACAAAACCTTTATATATATTTCTAAGAAATTTGTAAGGTTAGCAAGACAATATCTATTTGGCATACTTTGGAAATCTTTTACATATTAACCTCCCGGAGTAGCAGAACGAGAATAATCCTTTCCTTATTAAAAGTGACAGCATATCTTTTCAGACAAAAAATCCTGGTGAACTAAATGGTAGGACGTTTTCGTTTCTTTGCAACAAGTACTTCATTCTATATGTATGTTCAAACGATCAAAGCTCCTTCCTCAAATTTCACTGTTGCCAAGATTTAATTAAATTAATGTCTTAACTTATAGTTAAAAGCCCCTTCCCAGAAAGAAGAAAGAGTTAGAACAAGACTGAACACCTCTTTCTGTGGCCAAGCAAAGCAAAGTGAAGTAGGTATGGCCAAGAACTTGGTTTGCATCCCAGAGCAAGGGAGGGGAGCGTTTGGTTCTCAAGATAGGTTTCTCCACAGTCGCCTAATGAGGAGGTATGTCCCCTTTTCGCCTGTTTTGGAGGAATCTACTTGCCCAGCATAATACGGGTCCCCCTCCTGCTTGGCTTTCCTTCCCAAGTGGATGGGAGGCTCACATTATTTCAAAGTCCCCTCTCTTGTTTTTTAATTGTCACCAAGGAACCTGACTGAAGCTGGCCAACACAGGAGTTCCGCTTTTTACAGAGGAGGCTGTTGGTCAGGAAAACTATATTCTGGCATTTGGAGGCAGAGCAATTTTAAAAACAGAACCAATAGCTTTGGGACTAATAAGCTGATGTCTCAGTGGGTCTAGTGATCAGTTGGTTTCCCTTTCCCTCCAAACTAGTTGGAAGAAGTTTAGAGGAAGGATCTCCCATAAAGAGAGCCAGTGAATCTCTGAAATGGGTTGAGCATCTTGCTCAGATTCTAGTTCCTAGGTGCTTTATTCTTTTGGTTTCTATTGGTATTTTGAGACAGGAACTGCGATTTGTGTTTGTTTAAAATATGAAGGACTTCCTGTATTTATGTACCTGGAACCAACATTTGTATGAGTCTGTTGAGAGAGAGAGAGTTGAATGTGTTGTAGGTAACAAAAGTTTGCCTAGACTTTTCTCTCTCAGTCATACATAAAAGAAAAACAACATTCAAAACCCAGAGATCTAAACTGCATGGCATAAAAATGCTGACTATCTCCTTTCTTACAAGAAATATTCAGAGTATACAGCGTCATTTGCAACATTAATTGATATGATACAATTAAGTACAGTTCTGTAATAAACAGGATATCAAAGCTGGAGACTGTGGTTATCTTCACCTGATCAATGGAACTTCCACCAATAGAAAGGATTACGCTAGTCCTTTGCAGAAATAACTGGGCCTAATCTTGTTTGGTTACAAGAGACTTCCTAATTTATCTCTAAATTGTTTTACAAAGTGGTGAGATATTATAGATGAATTTCTGTTTCAACACCTTCTATCATGCCTTTCTCCATTAAAAAAATGAAATTCAGTCCTTTAAATCCCAAATACTATAATTATTTAATTTGCTGATCAAATAAGTCTCTACTATGATAACTGTTTGCATGTCACATACAGAGAGAGAGAGAACTGTGCAAAAGTCTTAGGCCACCACACGCTTTGTTTTAGCAAAATTTTAATGACCAGCCATAATTATTTTTCAGTCTGTGTAGTAAGATTCAAACATAAAATACAGGAAATATGTTCACAAAATTTAAACAAACAGTTTTCAGAACAAAATGGCTTCTTCTGGCAAACATCAGTATTAAATAGTCATAGTACTAAATACTTGCCACTTTAACCTATGGAAGCTGTTTTTTCTGCTTTTTCCTAGTTTTGAATATTGTATACAAATGTCCTGTATTTTCTGGTTGTATTCTAATAAAGAGAGTGAAGCATAATTATATATGGTCATTCTATATTGCTAAAACAACAAATCTAATAGTGGCCTAAGACTTTTGCACATGTGTAATGAATTTTGCTTATAATATAGATATTATATTATAATATATAATATAGATATAGATATAGATATCTTATGTTAAGAATTAATTAGCTGTTGAAGTCTTATATTTTGTTTTGTATTAATAGGAAGGTCAGGAATGTTATGTTTCTTCTAATCAGTGTCCAAGAAGTATAGAATCTGTAAGCACATTTTTCACTTCCATGTAGCCTTATTTTGTGATAAGAAGGGAAGGAGAAAAAAATTTCCTGCTCCAAAGTGTGACGAATTTAAAATAATTTTAACATGTTTAAAATATGTGCTATTTGGGGTTTTATATCACTACAATAATGATTGGCCATGCTAGACATCTCTCTTGCGGAATTAACTAAGAAAAAAGTCTGCCCCATTCATTAGAGCAATGCACTAAAATCAAATTTTAGAATGCTTGTTATGGGAGAGATGGGAGAAGAACCCCCGAACTGCTCGCCCCCGCCTGTGGGCCTCTTGTATGCGGGAGCATTGAACGGCCCGGCTCTGACGGACCCGCTGTACCGTTTCTCAGAAAAATCGATGAGCGTCAAGGAGGGAACCTCCTCCTCCGCCCCTCCTTCCTTCTCACCCCCCATTTCGTTTCTCGGGCCGAGCCCTTTCCCGTGGCGGTGGCAGCGCCGCCGAGGCACCAGCTAACTTAGCCTTGCCTCTTTGCGTGGGCTTTAAGGGAGCCTCAAAGGTCGCCGCGGCCTTCTTCGCTGGAATCTCCGACAGGAAAGCGCCGCAGCTCCGCCTCCGGCCCCCTCGAGGCAGCAGGCTGGGGAGAGACCCACCGAGGTCCCAAACGAGCCCGCGATTCCCGCCCCGCAAGGGGCTTTCGGGAGGCTTCGCACTCGCTGCTTTTCCGCGCCGTTTCTGCAGCGAAAAGACCCCCTGCGGCCACCTCGATCCCCAAAATGGGAATCCCCTCTCTGGGTATTAAAGGCAGGGCCTCGGAGACTCGAGGGGCTCACACAAGATCCCTTTCAGGCTCCACTTTCTTTCTTGACACGCATTCCCCCCACCCGTTGTTTTTCATTCATTCGTTTTATTTTTGCAATGAAACTCGTGCGTCCATTTGTTCTTGTAAATGTTTCAGGCACCTGGGCCCTCCTCTAAGTGGGGCCCCTGGGAACCTGCCCCCCAAACCTCCTCAAGCAGATTCAATCCAGATTCCACGGATTGCTCAGCTTCAGTGTAACTGTGTCATTGCAGGTTGAACGTCGGACCCCTGCCCACAGACTTCTTGTGGCTGGCACTTTATAGTGCCACATCTTTTTACACCAGTCCACAAATGCTGGGGATTTTTTTAGGGGGGGTGCCTGATTTCTCCCTGAAAAATCTCGCTGGGGCTGACGCCCCGCTGGATTTAGCGTGGAGTCTTGAGTCAAAAAGCTGCATCCTTTTCAGGATTTTCTCCGCAAAACAGCTTCAGGCTACGCTCCAGAAGAGGCTTCAGTCCTCTTCAAAATCCATCCAGGCTGATTTACGCAATCTCGGACTCGCGAATATTAGAAACATGGACAGGGAATCATGAATTGGGGGGGGCAGAAACTATGTGTGTTCGCACAACCCTTTTGGTCAAGGCCGTTGCTAACTGAGCGGTTGTATCTGCAAGAAACGCGACTTTCGCCAGGTTTCGGTCTTGGCTAGTTGCTTTCTTCCTCCTCCCCTTTCTGTTCAAAAGGTTATACGAACGCAAGCCATTTGGTTAATGTACATTGCAATGTGTCGTGAGAATTCTTCAAATAGGATTCTGGCTAATTCAGTAACGGAGTTAAATATGTGAGAATGTAGCCTTTATTTAGGGCTGAACGTCCCCCTACTGAATGCCTTAAGAATTACAGAGTGAGGTCAAATATCACCTAGAGCGCTCCGAGGTAGTTTTAGGACGCGTAACCTGTGCCTGCCGAGGGGCGACTCCGTCGAGACTTCCCAAACTCGAAGCTCCGAGAGATCACGCTGAGCTCGTTCGCTCGCTCGCGCCTCGTGGGGCTGTCCTGCAGCAGGGGGACCCCACAGAGAGCAACAGTAGCTGAGCTGGGCCTTGCGGGGGGGGAACAGCAGGGAAGAGGCGACACTTTCGCCCTTCCCCCCCCCGCGCCCCAAGCCCGATGGTCCCCGCTGGGCTCCCCGCCGCCTTTGAGCCGGAAGGATCGGCAGATATTTCAACCTGAGTGCAAAGGAGCGCTGGCAGCGGAGGGCGTGTGGATGGCTGGCAGGCAACCCTGGCGGAAAATGTGCACCTTTTTCTCAGATGGAGTCCGGCCGGGGAGGGGGGTCGCGCGGAGAAAAACAAAAGCAGACAATAAAACCAACCCTAGCCCTTCACTCCGCAGCTCCCCAGAATTACAGGAAATCCTGCACCAGCGGACAGATTGAACGGGCCGGGAAAGTTAACCAGGAAAAGGGGCAGGGAAACTTCAATTCACCACTCAGCCCAATTCCCCGGGGCCTTAAAATCAATTCTCTCTCTTCCCGACAGCCGAACATGAATTGAATCCATACTATTAATTATAATTCCTATTAATAATCAGAATAATAATTATTGGCACTATTTTTAGCATTATGTTTTCTCTTCACTGCTCCCACATCTCCCAGATGTTGCCATTATGGTCAAGCATTCAAGAATTTTGTGAATGTGTGGTTTCTTTCTTTTAAACAATACAGGTACTGTAATTAATTATGTCCATTCAGCAGATACATTTGTATACTTTCCTTTTTTCATACTCTCAGAAATCACATGCAGCTGGAAACAATTTTACTTTGAAGTTAGGAGACTTAGACATTCATTACTGGAATACAGCTATTGTTGTTGTTGTTATTTTGCCTCAAATATCAAGAAAATATTTCTGTCCTTTAAAGGTACACCTGGCTAGGATTGATTGGAACAAATTTTTAAAATCCTCCTCTCTCTCCTCTCCAATACACAGGTATGAATTCAGATAATTCTAAAGTGTCCCTTTCCTATTTTCACCAAAACTTTCCAGGTGGAATCAAACTGCATGGACAAAATCTTAATTAAAATATTATTTCTACTGTCTAAAAGCGAGGGTAGTTCTTCCCCAAGGCAAGAGGCAGGGGAGGAGAAAGAGAAGCAGAAGAAATATAGTTCTCGCTTGGCATATATTCATCCAGCTCCCCTTCAAGGAGCCATTTCGCCACTGCTTCCAATAATGTTAGCGATCTTTAAGGTTTCAATTGTTCGTGGGGGTTGCCACTGACTTTTTCATTATTTACCTACTGAATCAAAGTAAGCAAATCCCATCTGTTTTCCCTCCTGCTATCAGCTTCACTTTTAATTATCCGCATAGCAGCCTAATAGAGATGATATTAAACTAAATCTTTTTGACATTAAAAGTAATTATCCCCAAACCAATATTACAAGAATGAAAATTACCCAACCCACCC
>JANHZU010008442.1:278590-296201 GCA_032468055.1 Acrochordus granulatus | reverse complement strand
GCAAGACAGGGAGGCCTGGCGTAATGTAGTCCATGGGGTCGCAAAGAGTCGGACACGACTGCGCGACTGAACAACAACATTTATCTACTTGCATTTTTTACATGCTTTCAAATGCTAGGTTAGCAGGATGTGGGGCAAATAATGGGACCTCATCCCATTATGCAGTGCCTGGGTATTGAACTCAGGCTGCTGACTTTCTGGCTGACAAGCCAAGTGTCTTAACCATTAGGCCACTGCACCCTAGTACATAGCTTTTTTTAATATCCTTGCCCTTGTATCTTTTCTCCTTCATTTTTCTCCTATTTTCTCAAAGGTATTTATTTGGCATGCCAATCTTTTAATAAATGGATGATGTTATTTAATAAGTTTTTTATTCAGTTATTTTAGCATTTAACTGCTTTTATTTTTATTTTTTTTAACATTTGGCTCCTGTTTGTCTTAAAGGATTTTAGAAGTAATTAAACAGAGTTTAAATGGATTGCTTTGAAAGAGTTATGCATTTACTAAGAGGTATTTTATTCAAAGGTTAATTCTTTTTTAAGAAAATGTGATTGGGTTTAATGCACTATAAAAACATACATAAAAAGCCATGAAAATGGCAAGACTTAAGGATAGGCCTCATTTTATCTCTCATTCAGTTGTGGAAGATTTCTTCTAGACTGAGGCCCAATAGTTTGCCAATTTTAATTTGATTTAATACTTCTTACTGAAATTGCTCAGTGTTTTTTAAAAGTGTTTTTAAGGCTGAGTACTAGAATTTGATTCCAGAAAAGTCTTTTGGAGGCCACAGAGGAATTATGTAGTACTTGTCTCTACTTCATTTAAGCAGTCAATTTTTTTTTGACCCAAAGATTGCCATGCTGTCTTAAAGAAAGACACATCTGCTTTAAAAAAGTTCAAGTAGGCTCTGCATTAATACCTCTCTTTGCTGTATAGTATCCATTATGATTTATGCAAAAGTACTGAACAAATTATTGTGATTATACTGCTCCAGTTATTTGGATGAAAATATATTTCTAAACTGATTTCTACTTGATATAGATGTCTTGGAATTAATGGATTATCTTTCCTGGAACATTCCATTTCTTTCCACAGCTCTCTTTATTGGTCTCCTTTGGTTTGGTGGACTTCAGCTCACTTGGGTGGTAGCACTTTGTTCATTTAGTCTAATTTCCAAACACAAGCAAAATTTATCCAACTAGCTGGAAAATGAAAAACAACCAGGAAATTCTAGGGCTGTAAACTATGCTGGGATGTAAACAAAAAAAAGAATAAAAAACAAAATCCCTTAAGAAAGCATACATTTGTATTTTTATCCAGAAAAGCTTTCAGATATGCCAATGAAGTTACCAGGAGTTAAGCTTGACCCAAAGAAAACTAATGTTTAGTTCATCAAAATTTTGAGATTCATTGTTATTTCTGTCTCTAGAATACATATTAAAAGGTAGTGTGGGAAGCATCTTTTTCAATCTACATAACATTGATTTATTTTCTCTCCCCCAGCTTCTTAACTCTATCTGCAGCTTTCACTGAGTGAGCTTGGGCCCTTCTGAATGTAAAAGCATGTCCTCTGGCACTTGATTCGGATTTTCCTTCCCATCTGTGTTAAGGGAGGCAGTGGAAAAGCTAAGTGGCTACCTACAATTTAACTCTACCAAAGACTTGTCTGAAGCCAGACAAAAAAATGAAATGTTACAAATTATAAAAGATTCACCACTGGATAACTTTTTGGGCAATACAGTTCTGGTTGTCAAAACTTCAGTGAAATTATTGCGAGTCGATGTTTAAGATAAACAAAAGAACTCACTATTGGATAACAGGAAGGTCTTAATTTCAATCTATCTAAATTTGAGATGAGTAGAATTCATTATTGGTTGCTGAGTAGTATTGGTTGGTTATTGTCTGCTAAGTATTAGCAATTATTTCTTCTTTCAGAGAATAAATGTTTTTAAAGTGAATGGCTATAGTTTCCAGGAAATCAGATAGAGTTTGAATTAAGGCATGGGCTGTCATAGAAATCGTGTCAGTTACAGATTTTTAGATTAAATTGATTTTGGTTAGAATGTTTTAAGTCTTCATCTGAGCACAGCCAGGTTTGATCAGCTTGATTGAAAACGACAGTTGTATGCTTTCTGGCCCTCATAATAACAACTCATATACTAGAAGCTAGAAGCAGACTAGAAGATGTTGGGTATAATTCCCATGTGCAAAAACATGAACTTCAGGAGTACTTGGTGCCTTAACATATTGTAATATTTTTCTCCCCTTAAGAGTTATAAACTTTGGGCATGTTAGACACTTTTTCCAATTGTGAAAGATCTTTATTGCCTCATGGTCATTTTTAAATATGGATTATGTACACTATGTAGTTTCTTTGCTGATACAATATCCAATCAAAGTATGTTCTACTACCTTAGCTGTTCTTAACATTTAGACATGAATAAGGATTTTTGTCAAGTTCCAATAATGTCAAAAGACTACACACACACTCATTCTACCACAACTACAGCTTATTAAAAACAGTTAAAAAACCTTTAAAACTAACCAACCGGACTGAGAGGGGAGCTAAAAAATATACATGGGGGAAGTGAAAATTAAATAGTTCTTAAAATTATAATCTATATAAGAAAATTGGGTGTAAAAAGTATATACTCTAAGAAATTACTATGCAGTAGGAAAAGAAGGCAGAAAAACATCCATTATCAAGTTTGTGAATAGCAAGGGGGGGAAATGATAAGCAACAATTTTATAATGTCAATTTTTCACCCAATTTTTGACTTTTGTGTAGATTTTTTTAAAAAAGGATGTTTAAAAACTTCTGTTCTCTAAATTCAGGAACATATGCTCAAAGCAAGAACTTCTTGCCTCCACTGATTGATTGTCTGAGTCAAAGAGGGATTTTTCTTCCTTGAACCTATTCATCTGGCATCTTAGTCCTTCAGTTAGTGAGTTGCTTCTCCTTCCTCTGTGCCTGCCAGCTTGACTTCCCTGTTTTTTGAACTTGCCTTCTGTTTCTTCTCTAATATACTATCCTGTTCAGATGGTCTTTTCTTCTCTGAGAACAGCATTTAACTACCCTCAGTCTAGGACATAGATTGGAGAACTCAGTGTGCTCGGTTTGTTTCATTCCATATTAATAAACCACAACTGTTGCCAAGACCACTTGGAATGTGTCACATCATTCAGAGAAGAAGTTTAGAATTCTTCCATGGTTTAAATCAAGTGTTTAGTGGCCTAAAGCAGAACTCACTTTATAGAGACTTTTGGAAAATATGCCCAGAAGTTGCCCAGTTAATGGAAAAAGAGTTCCTTCCAAATAACCAAAAATTATTCTTGTGTTCATTCTTCAGCTGTTTAAATCATGGTTCAAAATGTGTACTTAGAGCCAAAGAAAATCAACTGAAATAGACGAGAGGACAATGAGTTAGTTTAAATCCCCAGAAGAATCATAAAGTGGAAAATCATACTATTAATTTTGAGTAGACATATGAAAGAATGGACAGTTCCATCAATTAGCATTATTTTCCAAGTAACTTCTATTCTTTCTGGAAAGAAAATTATTCCACGCTTTTTTATATAATTTTACATATGCCTGCCTATTGCATTTGTATGAACATTGTGCTATAATTTTTGCTTCCTCAATGTTGCTTCACATCATATGTTTGCATCTCAACATTTAGTTACAATTTTCTTCTCTGTCTTATTTTCTCCCATCTGTCTTATTGAATCTTGAACCAGGATACTTCATTTTGATTTTGTGGCTTCAGAAAATGAGGAATTGACTGGTTTATCAGTACTGATAGGGTTTAGGATTTCTCTCTAAATGAAAATGCTTGTTGATATATGTTATTTCTCTTTCTGAAATTTTGCAAGGTTACCTTCTTTAAAAAACAGTTGTGTTTGAACACTGCCCAGAAGAAGGAAGTGAAAGGTGTTGGGGTTGGGTTTTTTTTTTTTTTTTGGATTTTCTGTTCTGTTGTGATTTTTGGTTAATTTTAAAAAAGCAGCATACGAAGGAGACTGGCTCTGAACATTCTCTACCTTTGAAATTGGACAGGTTTCTAGTCTGAAGTTTTAATAGGAAGATTTTTTTCTTCTTTTTTATCACTCTGATAATGACTAAAAAATCATGGAGTGTGTCATCATAGAATGTGTCAGGAACAATTGTGGATCCATAGCACTTCGATATATTAAACTGTATAGGCCACCAATTGTGTGTGTGTGTGTGTGTTTAATACAAACTAATAGAAAGTAAGAAAAAGAAAAGAAAAAACTCAAAGTGCAAGAAAGAGGAATAAAGAAAAAAAGATATAAAGAATTAGCTTCCAATCATCCTTACAGCAATTGTAAGTACAATTATTTACTTTTTACTCATTTCAATGCAACTCATTTCTTTCTATTATCTATCCTGTCTAACTATCAAAAGCAAAATCATAAATGTATTTGTTTCTGTTTTTCTCTGTTCAAAGAAGTAAATTTACCTTTCTCAGCAAGTTCTTCACCCACCATTCCTCCACTGTAAGCAGTGCCAAATCTTTCAGTCTTGGTGCATACAATAGTCTCACTGCAATTATCATGCATAAAAACAAAGTTACTTGACTTTTTCCAACTGTTTATCCATCAATCCTCTGGTTTCTATTGTATATTAACTTTTAAAATCCTGTTCCTCAGTGTGTGTACTTGAATCCAAAAGTTTCTAGCTTTTTTACATGTTCACCAAGAATATTAAAATGTCCTTCTTCTTCACATTTTGAACATGTATTTGAAGTGTCTTTATATATTCTAGACAATTCCTCTGGTGACATATACCAACAGTGCATCAGTTTATAAAAATTCTCTTTGAGATTAAAACATAGTGTAAATTTCAAACCTTTCAACTATTTCCCTGTAGTTCCATCTATATATTATAAACAAAGTTTTTAGCCCACTTTCACTTGTACTTCTGCTTCAAAAGTCAACAAAATAATTTTATTTTATTTATAGAGTTTAGTGTAGTGGTGAAGGCATCAGGCTAGAAATTGGGAGCAGTGAGTTCTAGCCCACCTTAGGCACAAAAGCCAACTGATCTTGGACCAGTCACTTTCTTTCAGCCCTAGGAAGGAGGCAATGACAGCCACTTCTGAAAAATCTTGCCAAGAAAATCTGCAGGGACTTGTCTAGGCCATCTCTGAGAATCAGACATGGTTGAACAGTGGAAAAAAATAATATATTATTTTACCCGTTGTTCTTCTGTTTCAAATAAAAGTTTATACATTGAAGCAATTACCTGTTCATAACTTGTACGTAATTCTATTTCAAACGCAGTCTTACAATATTCAAAACAAACTCTTTTGTCTACTTTAAATCTTTCTAATAGCTATAAATAATAAAACCATTGACAACTATAGTCCTCTGCCACCACTTCTTCTCTTGATTTTATTTTGACAAAATTCTACTATCTCATAAGTTAGCCATCTGGGTTTGCCAATTATTTCTCATCAATAAAATACTTCGTTTGTATATTATGTCTTATTATATATATTATTGTGCATATTAGGTCCTAATATTTCCTATTATATTATTTTGTACATTAAGTCTATAAAATGCTAGTTGTGTACATTATCCATAGACCAGCTTACATTAAACCTTTCGCTTTTAAGATAACTCAATTTCATATGAAAAGGAATTAGGCAACAGGGACATAGAAAAATACTATTTATGCTTTCCTTTTGCAGTTGCAGGTCTCCCAATATGCAGACTTGTTCCATATACTCACTCCTTGTTTAGTAACATTTTCATTCTTGTGACCATGTCATTAAATGAAATGGTTGCCAAGTGAATACATGATTGAGATAAAAATACACAGAGAGAGAGAGAAAGAGAGAGAGAGTTTTTGCAAAGATCACTGGTTGTTGCTGTCTCATTTAGTCATACACATTGCCAGCATTACTCTGATGTGCATTGTTATTGGTGCACAAAATTTCCCAACCAACATATTGGTTGGGAACTGATTTTGTTATTATCCTTCAGTACCAGTGAATTTGTGAATGATCACTAAGCAGGATAGTTGCTAAATGAGGAGTGGGTGTATGGAACAACTGTGTATATTGGGAGATCTGCAGTTTGTTTGCCAATTTTATTATTTGCATAAAAATAATAAATCTTGACATGGTTTGCAGAAGGTGCAAAATATGGAAATCTGCAAAATGTTGCCTATTATACAGAAATATATCAAATTGAAGGCAGAAGCTAAATAATGCATGGAATTCATTTTGGGTGGACCTTATGTGCTCATCAGAGTAGGAAGGTGGTGGTGGCAGAAAATGTGTATTCGTACATAGTTCCATGTTCTTAAGACTAACACTTTCAAAGCAGAAATTAATATGAAAGAAAATATATGCAGTTATGTTTGTTTTTTTCTTTCCCTTCCTTATTCTTAAAACTGTTCAGCTCTTACAAATACCGTATTTGTGAAATGTGTTCTACACTTTCGTAAAGAAGAGTAGAAACTGCTTTTTTTACAAGACTATATAAAGTATTTTTTAAAGCTGGAATTATATTAGAATGAAACAGCATTTTCAATCTGTATTGTTATTTTTTTTCTTTAAAGTTTATGAACAGGTTTTTTTTTAAGCATCCAATTAGGGTTTTTTCCCCCTTACTAGCCAACAATATAGGTAGATACTGAACCAAGGTATTCAGGGACTATTTGGAAATGCCAATCATTTGTTGTTGTTTTGAAACTTTCATAGACATTCTTTCAGCATACAAGTTCATATGATATAATGAATGTTTTGTGTTATTGGTTGTCCTTAATTAAAAAAAATCCAAGTTTTGATATTTTTTAAGACTCATTATAATGCAGCCTTGAAGCATACTTTTTAAACCTATTTGCAATGCAACATAGAGCAATGCATTGTTATTCATACTTTTTAGATGTTTGTGATGGAGATTTCAGAACAACCAGAAAATGAATCCATTTGTTCATAAACATGTACATCAGATAAAACACATATCAAATGTACATCTTGCTGAAAAATATGATATACAGAACTGCTTTGTATTTGAGACAATATATCCAAAAATTGGATATATTAAAAACAGTATGTATGGAAAAGTTTTTATTAAAATCCTCACATTGAAAAGGGGATATAATTCTGATAATGCAGAAGTGGGAAATAAACCTGAAATTGGAAAAATTACGGAGTGAAACTGAACATCAAGATTCACCTAAAAATAGCAAGATACAAATTATATAATTAAAATCAAATGTGTGGAAGTGGAAAACAAGTTCAGAAAGTTCTTCTCTTTTATCCTTTTGATTCTCTGTATTTCAGTACCAAAACGTTCTTTAGAGCCTTTGATGTACAAAGCCTACTGTGTACATCAGCTCTATCTTAAAAACATGCAGTCAGTTAGGAAGTAATTGAATTTGGGAATTTTCTATGGGAAATGTAAGTTTCCTTCATTCATTTGGGTATCTTTCCTTTTTCAGCTTCATATTAGAACTTTCAAAATGCTTTAATTTTAAATATTTAAAGCTTCTATGAGACTTAAATTGACTGGCAATGCTGTATTCCACTGTCACTGATAAATTGGTAGGTCCAATAGCTGCCAGTCTATTGACACAACACTTGGATTTATTTATATAGAATTCATTCTGGTATAACTCAGGGTAGTTTCCATCCTGGATGGATGATGGCTTACTGTAGCAACTGCAAAGATTGTGTGAGAGTCATTCTTGGTACTATGAATCTCTTTGCTCATTAAATATTCCTGGAAAACATTAATATATAAACCTCCCACTATATGTCAGGATCAAACTTCCATATATAAAAAATGTAGACTTGAGCTTAGGAATGTAAGAAATATTAAATGGTGGGCAGTTTCAGATTAAAAAAAATACTTAATTCCAAGAAAGAGGAGTGAGAGAGAAATTCAAAACTGCAGATTTCAGAAACATGCTGAAAAAAATAAAGAGGAGGCAGAATTTGATCCAGCAATGCCTATCCTATTTTATCATTCTAAGCCATCTAGAATCTTTCTAGTAGCTTGCACACAAATTAATTCAAATATAAACAGATAAGAACACAAACAGTGCCCTGCTGGATTAGACCCCTGGCCTACCTAGTGTATCAGTCTGTTCTCTTGGTTGGTGGCCATCCAAGTCCAACCCACAAGTCTCTCAGGAGATACAACCATCAAAGCAAATAGCCATTGAATCCCATGACTTCTATACATAGGTCCAATCTTTTTTTGAAACTGGCCAAGCAGGTAGCCACAACTTAGTTTAAGAATCTATGTCAAATAGCATCTAAATGGAGATCAGTCAATGAATATAAAGGTTGGGAGTGATATTCATAAATACATTGAGTTCTAAGTGTGGCAGCAATAGAATGGCAATGACAGAATCGAGTTTATTCCTCCATTAGTCAAAAAATAGAAGACAAGCAGGTCTAAACCAGACCATGAAGATAGTATATCAACAGCTATTAGAAATACAAAACTGTTCCTTATTGTGTTGTGACAGATCAAGCACATTCAATAGATGATCTTATTGTATTGTATTCATAGGTGTGCGGTGGCACAAGTGGTTAAGACATTGGGCTTGTCAACCAGAAGGTTGGCAGTTCAGAAATTCAAGACCCAAGAGCTGCTGTGTAATGGGGTGAGCTCTTGTTGTTTGCCTAGCTCCTACTAACCTAGCAGTTCTAAAACATGTAAAAGAGCAAGTAGATAAATATGTACCAACTTTGATAGGAAGGTAACAGTGTCTGTATGCTTTGGTATATAGTTATACTGGCCACAGGTCCATGGAAATATATCTGGGCAATGTTGGTTCTTCAGCTAGGAAACAGAGATGAGCACTGCCGCCTAGAGTTAGCCATAACTGGCAGGGAAACCTTTACCTTTATCTATATATTAGATATGAATTATGATGTTTATTTTAAATAATCAGAAAAAAGTAGGCAGTTTAAATAATTTATCCAAACAACTGTCTTTTCATATTCTCATACAAACTTCAGGGTTCCTTCCCCAAAGTGCATGGCAATATGCCTATGAAGATTCTCAGTCATCCAGATAAAATAATCTGGAGGTTGAGTCATGGCAACTGGAGTTCTTTTCTTGTTGGTTAGAAGAATTTCACTGTTTATCCATAACTAAAGAAGCTGCTTGGTAAACAATGAAATATTTCTAACCAACCAAAAAAGAAGCCTAATTGCCATGACTCAACCTTCAGACAATTATCCAAATACCAAGATTTTTCATCTTGATTGTTTTGATAAACTGAAACTTAAAGATTGACAAAATGCAACTTCTCATTCCATTTTCCCCACGATTGGGAATGTTGTTTGGGTTGCTTGAAACTGTAATTACAACAACATAAGGCATGTTACAAGTTCTGATTAAACATCTACTATCCAGTCCAGAGGAAAGTAGAAAAACTGCATAAAGATTTCATATGGTTTCATGTGCAAATATATCCATTAATTATCTTCTGTAGCATAAAATATGAAACCTTAAATATCCTGTAGTAGCTAGCTTCTTTAATGATATCATGAAGGGTTTTATTGTCTGAAGTGTAGATCTAAATGTGCTTTACCTGAATAAAGCTTTATTCAACGATATGCATTTTGCTAAGCTTGAGGAACATTTTATTGATCTCATCAATTCAATCATGGATCTTTATTAGAGTTGGGGAAAGGACAAACTGTAATTCAACATTCACAGCATTATTTAGAAATCTACAAATAATTTATACTGAATGAAAATGTACCATCATTTCATTAAACTGCTTCTTTGTATTTAATGGTATAATCTATACTCTTATTTACTAACTGGGATATTTTCTATTTTCAGAAGCAATTTATGGTATTTTTAATTTAGCAAACAACCCAAACACACACACACAAGCACAAACACATTATAGCAGGGAAATGTCATATCCCCCACAAAGTTGTAGCACTTGGCTGAGGAATTTGACTTTACTCCAAGTTCCACAGCTGTTATGGTTCTAAATGTTTTATAAAGCACGCTCCATATTACAAAAGCAATTATCCATTTTTATTTGTTTACATTGCACTGAAAATTTACATCATACTTTTACAAATCCCCTTATTTCATAAAAATAGACTTCTTTACAAAAGTGTATGCATTAATATAAGAGGAGTAGCCAGTTGCAGAAGAAACAAGTTTTTAAACAAGGTTTCAAATATTAACCTTAACAGTAATGAATGAATCATCATTATTGCAATCATTTGAATAAACCAGAATAAATAACAAATTGATGGTATAAAATATAAAAAATGGCATTCTTTTAGTAGAAGACAGTTTCTGAAATAATGGATGTGATTTTGAAAAGAAAACAATGTAAAATGGTTTATAAGAAATTCATCAAACACTATAGAAATCCAAACAGCAGTCCTCAGTTTAATACAGATTTAACAATGGAAGTGGAAAAATTGGGTTCCTTTGGGGGCAGTAGGCACTCTCTTATATATTAATAAAATTATTTTTATTCTCATAAAGATGTTCATATCTGGGGAAAGAATAGCTCCAGATAATTCAGCTAATGTACAGCATTGATGAGTTCAAAATCATTTCATGCTACCAAAGGAAGATAATGTACAATGACATAGACACTACTCTAGCCATATTTTGATAATTCATTTATGAAACTCCAATCAAAACTAAAATTATTTTGTATGAGAGTGAAACAGATGTATGGAATCTCAAACCTGACAGAAGAAAGTATGATTTGGAGAAATTAGCATTTTCAATTCTATTCTTTTATTTATGCTGTATGGGTATCATAGAACAAACTAATTTAACCACACAACACAAATCCTAAAGATCTGAAAACAAACTTCCCAAATTAATATGAAGCAGTTTGTTGAACCTTACAACAGTGGAAAAAATACCTCCTGAATGGAATTAGACAGACTAATTCAACTGTAATTCATTGTACTTTGCCTCACCTGGGTTGTGAATTGGATTATATAACCTTAATTTAAAATATTTGTGCTGGCAGCACCCTTTGTACCTACAGTGATGTGTGGCATTGCTTTGGCAAAACATTCAGGGCACTTACTGAAATCCATTATTTCTTGGCACAGCATAAAATAATAGATAAACATTTTAATGGCAAAATTATATTCTTGCATACCAACTGTATATTTTAAAACTGATAAAGTACATATTTGTTTGTAAATTATATGCTAAATTTAAGAATCAGGCAAACTCATGACAGGTTCCTTATAATACTAAGTGATAGAAGTCGGTTATGATTTTTGCCCAAGGTCTGTGTTGGGGATGTAAGATCATAAATTACTTTTAATTAGCCTAAATGCACTCCTGAAATCATATCTTGCCAAATAAAGGAAGAGAGTGCAACACTAAGAGATTAAACCCTTAATTCAGGAATGTGTATACACTACAATTTGCTACATGGAGACCTGTAGACTTTTACACTGACTTCTGTGGGAGAAAAGATTCATGGGCATCTTCATAGTGCATGTCATGCTGTTCCCTGCCTTAGAACAGGGAAGATCTGGAAAACAGGAACATCTGAGAAATGCTTCAAAGGCATCAAAGGGCTGAAATCTACATTTTTGTGACTGCAGATTGACTAGTCTGTGATTATCATACCTGACTTCAAGATATAATGCAGTGTGAAAATAATACCTGCAAAACTGAGGAACTGGTGATAGAGTGAGATGGGATATGTACCAATTAGGAATCTTCATTGTCTAGATTTGCGATGCCATTTGTGCATTTAATTGTCTAGATCTGCCATTTGTGCACTTGGAGAAACTGAATTACTGGGAGGAAGGGCAATATTAAATATATACTTTTGCAATAGGCCTCAGCAGCCAAGACAATTGCAGTACAGCATTTTTCAAATCTTATTCTCATACTGCTCATGCCACCACGTGCCCTAAATCTTATTCTACCACTGTCAGATTTGGTAACTTTTGGGGCAGATAACGTGAAGAAGAAAAGAGAGTAGGAGAGTTTTCATGGCAAGAACAATAGAGCAGGGAATGAAACTTAAGAATTAAAAGAACCTGAGACCAGACACTTAATTATCTCATTGTGGCTCAGAAATAATGGGTTGCGCTTGCAAGCTTAAGCACATTAATGATCATGGCATAATCTTAAAAATTCACAGTTAGTGATAAGAGAGGAGAAGAAAAAGTTATTAAAGACCTGATATGAAATGGTTTTGCCCATGACTATTGAAGAGAAGCCATAGGCCCTTGCTGTCTCCTCTAAATATAACTCTTAATTCCTCTCACATATAAGTCGTTCTTTTAAGTCCAGCACAATTTATAAAGCACAGAAGTATACTGATCGTGGATGCTCCTCCAATATATGCAAATATGTTATTATTTTATTTCATTATTTTTTTAGAATAATCTTTTTTTAAAAAGCAAATAAACTGTGAATAAGCACTCATGGAGTGCAGCAGATGTTCTGTAAAATACTCCACAGTAACCATGAAGTTAATACATATTTATGAAAAAAAAAGAAACCCACTCTAGTCTCTGTCTCATCCTCAGGAGAAGGTGATCCAGGAAATCCTGAAAAATGTGCTTTTCTTTTCTTTTTTCTTTTAAAAACCAGTGAATGATATATCCACTATGTTGCATTTCAGTCTTCAAACCACTGCAGTCAGGTCATTGAATGTTATACCATTGTGCAAACTGTGTTCAGGTTGGGATCAAATCGCACAGCCTTCCCTTCGACAGACTTTGCATTGGTGTCATACATGGGGTTTTCAAAAGCAGCTTGTCCATTGTTATTTTCATGTACAGAGCAACCTGTGTACTGTGTTTTCGGTGCAGTTCTGTGACAAACAGCAGAAGAACAGAAGATCAAATCAAATCTTTATTATGGTCATAGATCAGTATAAAAGAACAGAAAAGTATTGATCTACTATAGTAAAAGAATTTTATAAGTTGGCTTCCAAGGGAATAGGTTTCAAGAAAAATGCTTCTTTGGGAGCTTCTGAAATTTGAAAATACCTTGTTAACTATTTCAGGAAGACAGAAACAGGTAGCATTGTTTTTCACTCAACCCTGACAATTGTGAAGTCAGCATACAATGATTTTTTCCCCTTTCTAACTTTAAATATAGTGCTTTCTCCTTCCGCTAACACAATTCTTGGAGGTCAGGCTATCTGAGATAAGTTTAGAGATGTGCTTTCCTTCTCTGGGGCACCTGAGGTTGCTGTAGACATACCCAAAGTAGCCAATGCTTTTCAGGGCGATTGACCTTCTGGCAGCAGAAGAACTGGTATTCTTCTACTGCACCAGACAATCAAACCTCCCAATTCTCCTGCCATCTTCATAAGACGATTCAAAGAGAATTCCTAGGAATGTCTGATTCAGAAGGTTGGACAGGTGTACTTTTTGATATGCATCTATCAGTGTTCTGGAAGATAAATAGACATGTATCCAAAGTACAACCATTCTTACTGATTAGTTGTCACAGGAACACATTTTCTGCCCTCTATAGGATTAAGGAATTGGCTCTCAATTTCCCTGCTTCTTTCCATTTCATCTGCCAAGACTTTTGCAGACAGAAACTTTTTCCCACAAAGCAGAATGAAGATGAAAATGTGGGCAGCAAATTTTTATTCTAGTATACTCTCCTGATAGTTCTTGCAAAGGAGAACAACACCAAAGAACATGTACAGAAGAATCTAAAGATACACAGTGAAATATATAAATTACATTAATTTATGAATTAAATAATTTAACTTTATATTAAAAATGCATATGAATATTTTTGGAAGAAAAGAGTGCTTCTTTCAAAAATCCTACCTAATCCATATTAAGGATAAGAATCAACATCAGCAGTTCAGTCATGACAGTTCTGGAAACCAATTAATACAGCAGTGTTTGCTGAAAATTTCACTTACTTTTTGCCCAAGTCAAAAGATGTAATAGTTATCTGCAGGCATTGCCAGCAGCAAAATATTTCTTTGGACTTGTCCATAATGTATAGCTCAGCCAAGGTTCCTAGGCTTGAAGCAAAGTTTCCATGTGATCTCTAATCTGACTAAGCTGAAGGAAAGTCAGACATGGCTGCACTAAAGCTTCGGGAGATTCTCTTTCATATTTTCTTCAACATATTATCTAGATGACTGCACAGAATGTCTAGTAAAAATCTTGATGTTGCCTAGCAGAGTCATAAGGATTAGACAAAGGGTTCTTCACAAATGTATTGGTTGACTTGGTCAAAGCTGTAACTGAAATATTAGACTTCATGAGACTTTATTTATCAAATTTATATAGCTGCCCTTCTCATGAAAATTGACTCTGGGCAAGTATAACAGTCCGATAAAGATTATTCTAGGACTTTATAGTTTTCTAAAGGTTTAAATGATTGCATTTGGTGAGATCATATTACATAGTTTTGACCTGTTAGAAATGTCTAGGTCTCAGATGAAAAGCACAGTATAACCTTTGATTTTATTCATTTTGCTGCAATGCGAAAAGAACATTATTTTATGTTCTGGATGTGCACATTTCCACATGGAAGCTTATATTTATAAACATTAGCCTATCTCATTACTCATACCTGATAGAATTAAAATGTTCATAAAAAAACAAGATTTCATATGAACTGGGAGAAGATAGATCAAAGGATCATGACATTGCTTGCAGCTATTTTATGCACAACGCAGGTGAGAACAGTAGAATAAATCTTGGACAACGTCTGTAATGACAGCATAAATTGATAGAAGCTGAATTGCCAATGATGGCTATGCAACAGCTGTCTGTAATAAAACTGTTCATGGCACTTATGGCTGATGTAAGATAAATTATAAAAGAAACACAATTTGCAATACTGTACATGTCAAAACAAAATATAGCCAATATGTGAAGTATACAGCAAACCCATTATTACTGTACTGTTCCAAGACATCAAGATATTTCAATAAGTTGCTTCTCTCTAAAGGGTGGCAATTTACAATAATTCCAAAAATTGAATTGCGAAACAATGTTCTTATCAAGAATCTAAGGCTTACCTTATTGGTGAGATGGACGGCATATACATTTAATAAATAAATATAATAGAAAAAAATCTATGAAACATCTATGACAGATGTGAAAGGAAGTTAATATATGTATGTGTTAGATGAGATGCTTTTCGAAGGAGATTTTAATTTATTTTGCAGAAGGTAAAAATGTACAAGAAGTAAATAGTTCAGCTGCATAGTAATAATACAGACTGGTTAATAATATCATTTAGATGTCCTTTTTACTTTTCAAAAATGTTTCCACTAATGGGACAGGAGCAGTAAGTTTCTAGATTGGGTTTTTTCCCCTCAAGCAAAGTGTTTGCTAGCTGGTTTAGTTCTGTTCCTGCAAACCACTTGTTTAAACAGTTAAATAAAACTTAACTATCATAGCAGAGTAAGTATGTTGGGAAAAACAGGCCACACTAATTAGTGGACATTCTAATTCCAGAAAGGGAAAACAAGATTTCTGATTCCAAATTGATCACCACACCTTAGCAAATACAGTCCCGAAGCACCACAGACATCTGAAAAGAGAGTGGTTTCCCTTGCCCCTTAAGGATAAGACATTTAAATGACAACTGGAAAGTTGCTCAATGTTCTTTGTTCTGCCTCTGTGCTCAGTAGATCAGTTTCATCTCAGAACTATTTTCCACTGACCTCTTCGGGGAGGGAAATAATCAGTACTACAGGTGTGGCTATGGGGAATAGCAAGGGTAGTTCAATTGGAGGTGGTGATGTGGGGGGTGATGTCTAGTGTTAAACCATCTGGTGATGGAGGAACTAGGCATTTTCACCCTTGAGAACAGAGGAAATGCTAACTGTGGCCTGAAATCCTATTTATGTTTCCTGGGAGTAAATCTTGTGGATTCGTGGACTTCTTCTCCAATGGATAGAGTGGAATTATCAGAAGTAGTTGTGATCTTATATAGATAGTAGCTCTTCCCTAAAGAAATGTGCCCATATACTGCATATTTCTCTGCCAGTATGACTTGAACAAGATGCACAAAACTGGCATTAATACATAACCTGAGGAACTATCTCATACCATTGGGATTGACCCTGCCCCGACATCAGCAGAAGAGGCCTGCTGTGGACCCTATTGATCAAGGAATTCCAGCTGTCAGGGTCCATGAAAGCCTTTTCTGCCATGACTTCTGTCCTCTGGAGTACCACACCCTCAAGGTGAGATCCAGATCTAATCTTTTTACTTTTGAAGGGACCAAAAGGCCTGGCTCTGCCAATTGGCCTGGGGTGTGTTACACTGGAGGGACCTAATGGACTAAAAGAAAAATGTATCTCCACTCCATGCAACTTGCTCCCTTTGTTGCCATCATTATTCATTTCAATGTTAATTTGAATGTTAACATTATTGTAATATTTTAAATGTTTTGTCTTGTTCTTACTTTGTTGCAAGCTGCCTAGAGTCACCTCTAGGCAAGATGGGCAGCATATAAATTTTAAAAATAAATAATTCATTATGACAGTGATAAATCCTATTGATATAGGTTATTGTAATAACCTATATCGATATTTAGGGCATAAAAGGGAGGAGGACAGCAAAAATATCTTTCAGAATTTATGAGGTTTCTGGATTCTGCTGTGTTTCCTATATGCAATATAAATTTTAATTTAACCATATATTATTTTAAATGAAAATTGGATGTTTTCCTGAATGTGTCTTTGGGGATATAGGTAGATTGATTGGAAGGATGGATGAAACTAGCAGGATTTCATAATTAGGTCCAAACAAATAATTGCATTCTCCATACAGCCTAGATTCTATCATCAAAAACCACTGAAAAACTTTGGAAAAATTGTCAAAGGAAATGATGAAAATAATGGTGGTGGTGGGAAACTTGGATTACTGAAGTATGTCACTTTAAGAATGAGGTGCAAAGGAATGGGGGAATTTCAGAAGCTGAAATTTAATCTTTGTTCAGCTGATCTTTTTTCTAAAGGTTCATGAGGTGACAGGGCAAATAGTGAGGGCAATAAGTGAATCTCATAATTTTTACAGCTACTATTTATCAAAAACAATTTAATCTATAGATTTAGGGATTTCCTTTTAACAACATCATTGTGTTTAACAAGACCTATGTACATAATATTTCCCATATAAAACTCATCCAGATATGTATTCCACCTACCTTTGTTTATAAAGATAAAACCCAAATCCTGCTAATATGAGGGCAAAAAAAGGCACAAGAATAGCAATGGCCACAGAACTGCTGTTTGTACCATGTGATTGATTTAATGAATTTGATCCTTTAGACATATTAAGTCCTGGAGAAACAAAACATAAACATGATTTCTGTTACTACTATCATGGGCAAATAATGCATAATTTGCTTCTTGCTACATACTACTATTTTCAATTATTTTCCACATTAAACAAATTAGATCACTCTTATATATTTGAGTTCCTGCTTTTTCGAATTGATAATCAAAATGAGAGTGAAGCATATTCCGGAATTAAAGCAAGATATTTGTGCCTTCAAATAAAAAATATCCTGGTTAAAGAACCAAATTTTTGGAGCCTTTCCACCCAAGTGGTTTGCCACAGCACTAGGATTACACTGAGCCATGTTTAAGACCAGG
>JANHZU010008442.1:248455-264089 GCA_032468055.1 Acrochordus granulatus | reverse complement strand
AGATCTTTCTTGTAGAGCTCTTCTGTGTATTCCTGCCATCTCTTCTTAATTTCTTCAGCTTCTGTTAGGTCCCTACCGTTTTTGTCCTTTATCATGTTCATTTTTGCACAAAACATTCCCTTGATATCTCCAATTTTCTTGAAGAGCTCTCTAGTCTTTCCTTGCCTATTATTTTTCTCTGTTTCTTTGCACTGTTTATTTAAGAAGGCCTTCTTATCTCCTTATATTCTCTGGAAATCTGCATTCAATTGAGTATATCTTTCCCTTTCTCTCTTGCCTTTCACTTTCCTTTTTTCCTCAGCTATTTGTAAAGCTTTATCAGGCAGCCACTTTGCTTTCTTGCATTCCTGTTTCTTTTAAGGAGCTATCTCTTATACAATGTTATACATCTCCGTCCATAGTTCTTCAGGCACTCTGTCTACCTGATCTAATCTCTTAAATCTATTTCTCACCTCCACTATATATTTAAAAGGAATATCACTGAGGTCATACCTGAATGACATAGTGGTTTTCCCTACATTCTTCAATTTCAGTCTAAATTTTGCTCTAAAAAGCTCATGAACTGAGCCATAGTCAGCTCCAGGTCTTGTTTTTACTGACTGTATGGAGCTTCTCCATCTTTGACTGCAAAGAATATAATCAATCTGATTTTGCTGTTGACCATCTAGTGATGTCCATGTGTAAAGTCATTTCTTGGGTTGTTGGAAAAGTATACAGTGGTGCCTCACAAGATGAGACTAATCTGTTCCGGAAGAACGCTCTTAGCGCAAAATACTTTCAAAGCGAAACAAGGTTTCCCAAAGGAAACAATAGAAAGTCGGACGATCCATTCCACGCCCCCAAAAATATTTTAAAAAAATCATTTGCAACAGAATTTGATGTAGAAATGATTGTCCCTAACATCTGAAACAAGTAACCATGATTAACACATGATATAAAGCAGAAATAGAGTAAACTAACCAGCACTTTTGGATCTGCTTTGAGGCTGCTGCTCGGCCAGCTGCTGTGTGGCACCCCCTGCTGGTTCAGAAGATCTGCTGCTGCCGCTGTTGAGGCAAAACTGCCTTTTCCCTCAGCAATGCTTTTCCGGGCATTGTGGGCGGTTTGGGAATGTTTCTTGCCTCCGTACTATGAGGGGAGAAGCAATGAGGGGGAATTGCTGCTTTATTTTGGGCAAGGACAAGGACAATTTCTGCTTTAATTTTTGTGTGTGTGTGTTTGTGTGCTTTCAGAATATCCTGGCTGGAGCGAGGGAGACAAGAGAGAGGAGAGGAGGGGAGGGGACTGCCTGGAGATTGAATTTGTAATCTGAAGTCTTGGGAGTTCCATCTCTTGAATGCCTATCATTTAATTTATGCTCTTTATGCAGCGAGAGAGGTGGGCTCTGCTGTGAGATTTCCCACGTGAGCTCATTGCATGGTGCTCATTGCGATCAGGAATGTCGACCTGCCATACATTCTGGCAAGGTCAGTCACACACACAGTAATGGAGTAAGCCACGCGGCAGCATAGGCAAAATGCATGCACGCTGCTGCCCGTATGGCAATGGAGTAAGCCATGTGGCAGGGTTGGCAAAACGCATATGCACAGCTGCCCATATGGCAATGAAGTAAGCCATGCGGCATTTCCTGAATGGGAAATACAGAGCAAGGTATTCACGCGAAGTTTTTGGAATTGCGGCTCATCTAGCAGAATAGATATTATTAATTTTTTTCTAGTCTTGTGAGTTTCATGTCTTGTGAGTTACTTGTCTTGTAAGGTACCACTGTATTACTCCTGGCTATAGATTCAGGGAACTGGGTTGCTATGTACTGTCCTTCATTATTTTTATATCACTGAATATGGCAAAATAGTAGCTTATAATTTTTTTTCCAAATGTCAGGCAGTTACGTTTGAATCTCAAGATGTGGCAAATCCATCTATGATGTTCTGGTATGGATTTATTCATCTATATTCTCCCTGCTCCTTTTCTTGGTCTATGAAAAATTCCTGATTGTAACAGAGATAGAAAGTGAAATGCAACATAGAATGAAAATAACAATAATGTAAGATTCTTCAGATTCAGATACTTAACTGACCAAGCATGGTTAGACATGAAAGGAATTTGATTCTGGTACAGCAGTTCTCAGTATACTTGCAAGACAGCAGTACATAAAATAATGACATAAACAATAAATGAAATTATATATTCAACAGTAAAGTGTGCATCCAAAATATTTAGCCAGTAGAAAAGGAATATCATAAGGTGTAGAGTTAGAACCATGATCTATTGGTAAGTACATATACAATTTAGACAGTTCTTCTGGGTTAATTTAGAATTCTTTGCACCTTGTATCCTGTCATATAGCACAAGTCATATATTCAGATGAATGATGTTGTGGGAAAAAACTATCTCTTTGTCTGGTTGTTTTGGTATGTCATACCTACATTGTCTATTTAATAATGTTGTTAATGTTAGCTATCCATTTCAAATCTTGGGAGATAATAAAACCCAGAAACTTGAAGGACTGAACTTCTGATAACATGTGGCTGAGTTTGGTAAGAGGGGTTATAATAAGAGGAGGCTTCCTAAAATCTACTATTTTGAGCATATTTAGCTCTAAGTTGTTCTGACTGCAACACAGGGCCAGTTGTTCAACCTCCCATCTGTACACAGACACATCACCATCTCTGAGTCCAATGAGTGTTGTGCCACCTGCATACTTCAGAATTTTGGCACAGGGGTCTCCAGAGATGCAGTCACTGGTGCATAGGGAATGATAGAAGCCAGTATTTTGTCTTCCTAAATTTATCCTACATGTTTAGGTTATTTTCACATTACAGGTAGTTTTCCATTTATGACCACAATTGGGGCTGGGATCTTTGGTGTTGAGCAAAGCAGTCATTGATTGAAACTCAAAATGACCACTTTGCTCAATGACTGCAATCCTGGTTCTCCCAGTTGTGGTTGTTAAGTAACCATATAGGTAATTAAGCAGTGCATTAGATAGAGGCCCTCTCCCTGTCCCACCAGGGAGAACAATTGCAAGAATGGTGGTGAGAACAATAGTGTAAAACCCTTACTGTACTGAAGGAAAGGACTTCAAGTCTGATGAAAATGCTAGTGATTGCAGAATCCTTCATAGCCAGTTATGAGCCTAACAAAGGACACAGCTGCCTAAAGATTTTGAAGAAAGAGACTCCATTTAGGTTAACACCCTTCTAAAAGCATCTTTTAATAGCCATAGTTGTTTTTGTTGTGGTTATTATAATTATTATTATGCTTATATCCCATATTTCTGTCCATGGTGTAATTAAAATGACTAACAATCAGATTATAAACAATTGAAAATCAATTAATTAAAAATAAAGTGATGAATAACAGGTGTTTGATTAAATACCTCAGCTCCTTTCTTACTGGTAGAAAGATGGGGACAATATTCAAATCCTAAAGAAGTGTGTGCCAGAATTAAGACCAGCATAGAAAAAGTGCTGTTACAACAACAATTTCATCCTATCCATGCTGAATTTCCATTTGCTGCTTATCCCTCCTTCCACAGTATTGGAATTTATTCTTTATTGGATTTTTATCCCACCTTTATTATTTTTACAAATAATTCTAGATGGCTAATATATCCATTACACATTCCTCCTCTTATTTGCCCATCTCCCCTGTGAGGTGAATTGGGCTGAGGGAGACTGGCCCAAGATCACCCAGTGACTTTCATGGCTAAGGCAGGACTAGAACTCACAGTCTCCCAATTTCTAGACTGGTGCCTTTACCATAAGACCAAACTGGTTCTTCAAACTAATCAGAATTAGTTTGGAATTGCTAACTCAAACAACCAAAATATTAACAATAATCTATTAACATAATGAGAATGGAGTAAAGCTTCATGTAATTGTGAGAGGAATATATTATATTAGAAGAAAAATCATATTTTTCTTAGGCATTTTACTCTGAGAGCCAGCAAAGTATAATGCTGCAAGCAACTGGATACAATGTTGTAAAAGATCACTCAAACCAGCCAGCTAAAATTGACAAAGTGTGCTTATGGAAGAAGAGCAAACTCCACAACATAATTAACCATTATGTTCAACCTCCCAAGACAATCTCTTGAGCACAGTACATGACTTCCCAATTCACACATAGGTACCCAAAGGATACACATACATGACAAGATTAAAATTATCTAAAATTAAAGTTTAAACACTACCTGGAGCCTTACTTACATCAAATTAAACATTTTCAAATTGACATGTCCACATAAGAATCATTAAACCTATAAATACCTCCAGCACTTGTTCCCCAAATTGTAGCTACCTTCAAATTCTGCTGCCTCTGTTCAAATAAATTGCCCACTGTGTTTCTTTAAGATGACCCAATCTGGATTCAAACCCAGGACTTTCTTCTAACATAACTATTAGCAATGCAAAGTACTTGCCCAGAGCACTACCGTTGAATTCCTGTGTCTCTTTATTTCTATATTTAATGTCCAATCTTATTAAATATCAGCATTTGGATCAAAGTTGCTAGCTAAGTGGTAGGCCATTGCATTATACTTTAAAAGTACATAATTCATCAAACTAAATGATACTGACATTGCCAGCTGTACACTGAAATGTATAAGTGATACCAAAAACAACAGCAAATCCTTCTAATTAGAACAAAATAATAATAATAATAATCCTGCCAAAATTATGCACTTAAAGGTTCCAATGATCTCATCCAGTGATTTACATGTATTGCTAATGGGTTCAAGAGTTTCTCAACTCTGACTAGATCATAATTAAGAGAGGTGAGGTTTTCTTAACTTCATGGAGAAAAATCCGAGGAGGATATTGTTTTTAGCTATGGCTGTCAAGAATTGTTCATCTGTTGTCCCATACAGCAATGAGTTAATGAGTTTGAGAATCACAGAATTTGGGCCCAGCCTTGAGAAAAGGTACCCAAAAGAGGATATCACTTTTCAAATACTTGAAAAGATGGCACAGACAAGAAGGTCAAGATTCAGAGAGCAGAACATGAAATAATGGATTTAAGTTATGGGAAAGCAGATTCCAACTTAAAGTCAGTATGGAAGGGAATCTTCCCTAATGGAAAAAAAAAACACAACAGTTTAAGAATGGAACAAATTACACAGAGCTAATGAGGTCCTTTTTATTAAATGTGTTCAGGTAAAATCCAAAGAACCATCTGTCTTGGATGCTTTAATTTGGTTTTCTTCACTAAGTAGAGGGGCAGATATAATAGTTTAATAACATGTGTAGGAGAAGGAAAGGCAGTCAGGGGATAAGAGGAGGATCAGCTTTGAATTGCTATGCATGCACAAATGCCTAAGATCCAACTCCTTGTGAGGACCATTAGCCTAATCTGGGGAGTGCTGATGTTTGGAGGGCAGTTGGAGAAATTTTGTGACCTTGTAGCATCAATAAATCTGTTAGCTAGAACTGCACTGACTAAGCCCAATCCTTCATGTATAACAGCATGTTAGAATTAGATTTTGTAATTTTTTTTCTTAGAAAATTTAGGTTTTTTATACTTCTCTGAAGTCTGCATGAGGTAGCACAGTTTCCATTCCGATGTCCTTAGGACTTCTTTCATCTTCATTATATGGACCCAGGCAATAGGAGTTTATTTATTTTTATTTATTACTATCCCACCTTTATTATTTTATAAATAACTCAAGGCGGCAAACATTTTAAATTTACACCTTCCTCCTCCTAGTCTCCCACAACAGCAACTCTGTGAGTTGAGTTGGATTGAAGGAAAGTGACTGGTCCAAGGTCACCTAGGTGGCTTTCATGGCTAAGGTGGGACTAGAACCTACAACTTCCCAGTTTCTAGTCTATTACCTTAACTAATACACTAAACTGGCTTTCTTATACTGTATATTATTAACAAAGAGAAAAAGAAATCAAGGCAAACCTTCATCAGATTGTTAAGGTGAGTGACTTCAGCTTATGAGATATGGGAATTTTTCTCTGGGAAGATACTTCTTTGTGTTTGTTTTTTACACTCCTTACTTACCAACCAATTGCAACATATATAGTGATATCAGTTCATAAAAGTGGGTGAAAATAGCAAAATGTAATTTGAAATCAGGCTGAAAAAAAATAGTCTGAAAGAAGAAAGCAAAAATTACACTTACATAACTTCACATTATGTGAAGTTTCTGAAACCCAATTTTCATTTTATTGTGGAGGCTCTCAGTAAGAAATAAATAAAATACCAAAAAAATTCAATCCTGGATGGCTCTGTTTTTAGTAGGACGACTCTTTTAAGGCATCTGTGAAGTGAGTTTACAACTCATGCAAGCAATTCTGCTGTATCACTGCTTGCTACATATTGGTTAAAACAGATACCAAATGAATATTTCACTGGATTATACTGCTGCCATTTGTACAGTGGAAAATTATACAATTATTCCATTTCTTTTTAGTAAATTATATCTCTTATTATTTTCTCAAGCTAATTTTGCAATCAAGGTGCATCAACTACTAAAACACTGAGCTTATTCACTTATTTGGAAGTAAACATCATTGAACTCATTGGGATTTATTTCTGAATGTGCAGTGCCTTGTGACCATTTAAGTGAATGTTGATTGCATTCTGAAAACTTCTTAGCTGCAATACAAGTACTCCTCAGTTCTTTATGGTAATTGAGACTGGAATTTCCATCACAAAGGAATGTGGTCATAAAGAGTATGAATTAGTGATGACAATCCTGTCATCCTTAAAGCGTTGTTAAGCAAATCCCAGATGCTTGCAAGTAAATAAGTGGTAGGGATGGTAAGGCTGGGATGGTTGCTGTGCCAAGGAGGGGAATGCAAGCAACTTACTGGAGCAACTTGTGACCTTCCCTCCTGGTTTCCCCATTGACTTTGCCTGTGGGTTGCAAATGACAATCACATGACAACCATTACACTTATGCAACCATCATAAGTGTAAGCTGGTTGCCAAGTGCCCAGATCTTGATCACATAATTGCAGGGGTGCTAGGACCTTGAAGAACCTTGTTGAATGCCATCAAAACTTTGACCAGTTGCTGAACAAATGCTCATTAAATAAGGACTTCCTTTAATTCTTAAAGTAAAGATACTCACCATTTAATTTAGGGCTTGGCGTTCCCAAAGCAGGTCTAGGATCTTTTACCAATATTTTGGAACCAGCTGTTCACAAAAATAAGAACAAATTGTTTATATATGGGCACTCGTTCATATTAAAATTAAACCATTGTGACATACAGCCTTTTAAAGTTTATTAAATATATTATTGAATAAAATAATCAAAAGACAAAAATCAATACAATTATAACATAAACATACTGGAAATTTTTTGTATTTCAAATGAAAAGAATCCACATTAAAAGGATATGCTATAATCATGACCATATAAAAATGACAACATAATTCTTGTAGTTGTTATGAATCAGAATAACATTCACAGACTATGAAATCAAAATTTGGCTTTTAAAGTATTGCATTTGCATATCTCTAATTATCACAATTGTTTTGTAGCTACTGTGTAGACTACTAGCAAATTATTCCTTTAGAGATCTGTTCATATATTTTAGGTGTGTTCAGTGTTTCAAATTCCATCTAGCAAAGACACTTTGAACTTGAAGCATTAACATTTTTTTAATTGTATTTTTGCAACACTGCATGTTTTTATTTGTAAACTGTCCAGAATCATTCAGGTGAGATGGAAGGTGTAGAAATTTGATAAATATTTTTTTTAAAAAAATTACTACCTCTTGAAAAGTATATCAGAAAGATTAACTTTCTAGCTAGATGAGCTAATTTTATTGTACTGTAAGATTATATTCACAGAATCTTTCAAGTCTGAAAGAACGTTTTTTCCCTTTCCCTTTTACAGCCCAAAAAATGTAGAGAGGGTCCCTTCTGAATGACTTGTTCTACCCATATTCCTGCTGCAGGGTAAGTTGCATTCATAATCTGGTCATTCCCTTGATTATATCTCTTCATCCTCTCTCCCAAGGTCATTCCCACATACCATTACAACAGGCCAAGAATATTCTTCAGATGGTTTGCACTTGCTAAAGCATATGAAGCTAATTAATACATGAATTCTAACACACATTAAGTCTAACTGCAGTGGAAAGAATCAATCCTATGAATGTGTGTCTCTGTGTAGAAGTCTAGGCTATATCTATGATTCACATTATGACCATTTACTGGAAACAGATTTACAGATTTGTTCAAATTGCATCACCTGCACATATCTAGAAATGTTATTTCACCCATATAATGCTTTTGCATAATACCCATGTGATTGTTTCCCCAACATTAGGGGAATTTTGGTCTGTGATGATTTTTGGTCTGTGATGACTGTTATTTTCTGTTCGTAATCTTAGTATATAAAGATCATAGAAATGCACAGATTTGTGTAGTTTAACTTCAAGGTTAAATAGTGACATTTCTATTATGACCCAATCTGGAAGAAAGATTTAGATTAAATGTCAGATAAATCTAGAAGAGAAGGAAGAGGTAAGCTTATGTGTTTAATACTGCTTCATCCAACTGTTCATTTAAGATTTAATATATGTTCCCAATGCTTCAACCAATCATAAATATTAATGTGTAATAAATTAATGGATGCTTCTGACAATCAGATCAGATTATTATAAGCAATCTGTGAATATTTATATAGATTTTTACAGATTTCAGAAAAGAAATTGATTCATGATTTTTTTAAAAAGTTCACAGATTAAATACTGATCAAAACAGCTGTCACACATATCGTTACTGTGTTTTTTGAAACTTGGATGGTGGTAGGAAGGTAAAGGTAATATAATTCTTTTAAACCACCATGAACTCACTTTTCTGTGAAAACAGTTCATCAGCAACCAAAAAAAAGAAAAAAGAAATCAGAATAACACACTGCTTCCCCCTTGAATTCCCATGGCCTTTCCATTGGAAAATAACAGGCTTTTATAACTTCTTGGTTGCATTGGAAGTCTGGACCACCTTCTTATGGCTCTGCACTAAGGTATGTAAACAACAACAAGAACAACCCATGGAGTTGTCTTATCAACCACCTCCCAAGCATGGGAGGATGAAACAATCACTGCAAAACAGAACTGAACATGTCAAACATGTGGGCAGTTGGAAAGAATAATAATAATATAATAAAATGACAAGAAAAAAATAGTAAAACTCTCTATTTGTAGTCAAGCTCGTTAGAAAATGTGATTAGGCTACTTCTTCAATGGTTATTTTGAAATCAAGGAGCAAAGGCACTGGTGGATGTCTCAGAAACATGGACCACAAGATGACAACAAGGAGAAACTGGGCATTGTGACATCTGCAGCCATATAATAGGTGTATGCAGCCTAGAACTTAGTGGCCCTACAGTCAATACCTAATCAGTTGCTAAGCAAATTGTACCAACCCTAACACTTATATATCCTTATATACCTAAAGAATGAGAGGATTTTTACTCTTTGGCTTTTCTAAGTCAGCAGAACAGTAAAAGGTGTTCTTCCTCAGTTGTCTGAACAACAAAAAACTGTTATACAAGTGAGAATATGTGCCGCTTGTATAAAGAAACCTATCAAACCTATCAGGTCGAACTACCATGTGTTTCTCTCTGTAGCCAACCAGAGGTTTTTAGAATATTAGAAAGGAAAATGTGAGTATAATTTACCCTTGTTCAAGTTCAGCTGAACTTTCTCTGCCTGTAATGTGGTGATGAGACTAACAATATGAGAGTATAAATTGAGTTTGGGTGGACTTGATTAAGTAGGCCAGATATGATTATAAGAAGCCCAAAAGCAAATAGCTGTTTATAAGACTGCATTGAAACCAGAGGTAATATATTGTCACAATGAGTAATAGCCAATGATAATCCAATGGACTATAAATATATAAATTGCTGTTATAAAGCTGCTACTATTACTTTTACATATAGTAAATTCTATAATTCAGTATTGTGCTGTGAAAGAAATACATTCCTTTATCTGTCCCAAATGTTTACCATTCATCTCTACCTGGTGAATTCAGATTCTATACTTTAGGGAAAAGGGAATTTTTTATTACTGAAAGTAACTTCTGGATGTACAGAGAGCTATTTTATGGAGAAGATCTGGCTGTTTTATGAGAGAGAAAATCTATAAGTTGTACAGTGATTTGACAAACCATGATTTCCAAAATGTCTCTTCAATTGGTGAATATACCATTATGCACATGAGGTAAATTCCATCATTTGTATAAAATCTTATTATGCAAATTAAATTGAATGAGGCAAATAAAATCAGAATCACAACTTCAAAATTTCTTCAAAACACAATATGTCATGTTATTGAACATCCTAGCATCAGAGTGAGAAGAAGAGAGCAAACATGCCTACTTTCAAACATAATTCCACATTAACAACCCAGGTTCTAACCACATAAGCTGAGTTCAAAAATAAAACAGAAGTGTTATTTGTATTAAATGAATGAAACAGTTTCACTTTGTCCTTCTCACATGCAAAAAAGTAGAACATTCTGTGCAGTCTAAGTTGGGTTGAGTAATGTTTTCATGACATTCTTTTCTTCTTAGTGTTCTACTAGTTTTAGCTGTTAACAATCCTGAGTATAGCATATCTCTTACAAAAGTGGATAGATCTTTTTATGTAAATGCAAACTAAAATAACTTTAATGTTGATTTATGTATCAGGTAAGTAACTAAACTCTGCATGGTAATGAGCAAAACAAATTTCCTCAACCTTAACACTGGAAGAAAATATGACGTAAAATAACAAAGGAATGGCAACTTTAAAACACTGATTCTTTCAGGAGGAAGAAAGATATGCAATAAATTACCTTCACAGAAAGGAACCTTCCCTGTCCATGTACCATCAGATCTACAGACTCTGTGTTCTGATCCTCCTGCTAGAAAGAATCCTGGTTGGCATGTATATATTAAGGTATAACCGAGGGAAGGAACATCCATTCCTGCAACATTTGTGTGAACTGGAGATTCCGGCTGCTTACAGATATGAGCTAAAAAAACCCACATAATTCATGTGTTACACATGGCCTATTCTTCAACTAAAAGTTATGCTCATTGCTTATTTGTTCTGAAAAACATAAGAAGGCCTTTAATAATGCCATACTTTTATTAACTCCTCAATTTATGTCAAACCATGCCTGGGAGTTAAGAACTGTGGTTGCTTTGCCATTAAAGAAAGTAGATTAGGACCCATATGTTCTCCATCATATGAAGGATGAAGACCATATCCTTATCTTTATCATTATTTGTAATTGGGGAAAATTTGCATCAGTTTTATCATAAATTACATAGCCTGGACCATAGTTGTAAATGTTTATGCCTGATATGGTAGTATATGTTCAAAGAGAATGTGTGGAAAATACGTCTGATGCATTTGAGAGATGGCAACAGGAATAATTGAAACAAGACAAGCAGAAAATCAAATGTTTAGTCCATCAATCTGTAACCGACATAAAGCTATTTCGAAACGTGCTAGTATGGATCTTTAAAATGCTGTTATTCTTTCAAAAAGCACTTTCCTGATTATCTCTATTTTTGATTGCATTTCAAATTTGTCTTGATAATCTTTTCCATCCTTTTTGGGGGGGTCAATTAACTGGGGGAAGATTGGAGCAAGCCTTGGGATGGACATAAGGTGGTAAAACACATTTTTTTTAGTGTTACAATATTTTGGAATAATTTTCATTCTTTTCCATTTAAAAACATATTGTCTTTGAATTATTTCCTTCTATATAAATTTGTTAGCATTTAGTTTGTTGGGCAGCACAAATAAGACACAATTCTTATTTCTTGTTTAGATAGTGATCTGAGACATGCGAGTTCAGCAAATTCACATCAAAATAATATATATATATATATTCCTTATCTGACTCTTCTTCCTTCTCATGACTTACAAATGCATTCAGGTTGAATCCCACTCCATGTAAGATCAGGAAGGCAGGTTCGAGTCGTAGAGCCTTGAAGAAGATAGCCTTTTCTACAGTGAAACTGCACAATATTGCCTATCTGTTGAAAGATTTAAGGGTAGGTTAATTTGATCAGCGGTGAATTCAACACAGAAGGATAAGACATCCTTCTCTACATACATATCCACTAAACTAATTAACATAAGATATTCTTAAAACAATAATTGCTATATTAAAGGGTCTCTGAACATCTTAGGTACAGCACTAGGTAACCCATAGGTAAAGGTAAAGGTTTCCCCTGCCATTCATGGTTGACTCTTGGGGGCAGTGCTCATCTCCGTTTCACAGCTAAATGAACTGCATTTGTCCGAAGTCACTTCCATGGTCATGTGGCTGGCATGACTATATCCCAAGGCTCGTGGAACACTGTTACCTTTCCCACCGAAGGTAGTACCTATTTATATACTTGCATTTTTACATGCTTTCGAACTGCTAGGCTGGAAGGAGCTGGAAAAAAAATAAAAGAAGCTCACCCCGTTACATGGCAACACATTGAGCTACAAACCTTCTGGCCAACAAGCCCAGCATCTGAACCAGCTGGCCGCTGCTTTGGGTAACTCACAGGTTTTCTTAATTACTCATAGCAATCTGTTTTAATTAGGATTGCATCAAACTGTGCCCTCTATCCTCCTACAGGTGTTCTGATATTTCTTCCTCTTTTCAAGAGAGGAGAAAAAAAAACCAAGAAATGTTTATGAAAATTATCAAAAGAAGTTGAGCCTATCATAACAAACACAGAGAATGGCCAAATAAACAGCTTCACCGTCTTATTTTCTTTTTACATTTAAAATGTGCCCTAGTAATTCACATTTTACAATCATCCACTGGTTCCTGATTGGTCCATGTAAAAACACAACAGTCATGACCTGGTTCATAATAATGACTGTGAAAAGGGTCAGTGGCTCCTTTCATGAGATAATTCATTTCATACTGGTGGTGCGTCATTGATGTCATTGCTAAGGAGACAAGGCTTCTCCCACACATTCAAGCTGACCTCTTCAGGCAACTGAATATCATAAACACCTCCTCCATAGTGTAATGAAATGAAGATAATTAAGTACTTGTATTACTATTAACTTGATTTTATGTAATTTAAAATTTTGTTTCTCAATTACAATTTACTATTTTATTATACACTAGATAAATTCATATTATATTATAACCTATGAGTTGCAGCAATAAAGATAACTGAGCTGACCTCTTGAGACATTTGGATTTAATGACAAGAAGGCTACACATGAATGAACCCCATGCAATAAATTGACAGTGATAGTAATTTCTTTATTATTATTATTTGATTTCCTCTCTTACTTTTATTCACAACACTCTTTTTGTAACTAAACAAACTCTTTCTTGCTCTATAGTATTCTTGTGAATATTAAATTCACCAGAAAAAAAGTTAGCTTTTTCATTTTCCTTATCTCCACACATAGTTTCATACAAAATGTGATAAAATTGACCCAGAGGCTAATATGTAATATTAGCTGTATGTAATACAGCTATCAAATGTAATATTGATAGCTTTTTATTAACATCTATATCAAATGTAATAGATATATGTTTATTTCTAAATTCAGATTGTGCCTGGGAAACTTTCAGAATTAATATATACATAAATGCTGAATTCACATGTGTGCAAACATGCCACAAAATAAACCAGAAAGAAATAGAGTTTAATCCTTTGCATGTATGACAGATTGCTCCGTTATTTCAGCTCCATTCTAATGCTGTCCAGTAATGGCTTCTGGTGCTATAAACAATTTTCTTGTGTTACCAGCAACATTTCTATATAAATATCTCAAGTCTCAGAGTTCATTTCAGGAAAACAATTTTCTTCTGAGGCTTGCAATGAAGCTGGTAAAAACTGACACCTGAATATATTTTGCCTTATATGAAATGCATGCAGCTGTTTTGGAAAGACTTACAATATAATAAAGCAGTAGACATGTTGATGAAAGTAATGGTTGCAATTTATTACCATCTTATTTAGTTTTCACAGATCAGGCTAGGAACCTGGCATGTATCTAAATTAAAACCAATAGTTTTATTAATATCAATTATGGTATAACAAACTCCAAAATTTGATCAAAGATCTTCCTCCTTCATCTTGTCCTGAGAGATTCTCATCTCCAAAATTCCAGTGCTGTTCCATTTTATGCTTATGCAAGAAGAAAACCCTGGTGGGTTTTTTGTTCAGGGCATTGCTTCTCCTCTTTTTCTTCCTGCCCTCCTCAAGTTGCAAATGTGACCTTTGTTCAGGAATAATGTCAGTTCTGTCTTTAGGATAAAACTCTGCTGGGTGGAATGAAACAGGCACGTGGGCATGCAATTAACACATTGATTGGAAAGCAAATATCATGAAAGATGATCAAAGATTGAGTATAAGAGGAAAGAGATAGTAATTGATTGAGTATAAGAGGAAAGAGATAGTAATTGATTGAGTATAGAGGAAAGACTGTAGTAACTGATGTTTAAGATATAATTATGTGAAGGCAGTTTTGGCCATGTTCTAGAGTTTTTTTTTCTGTTTCATCTACTTTCTCCTCCAACTCCCAATCTAACAAGTGTATATATGTTTAGCTTTTTAATTTCCATTTTCCTCTGCTTCCTTCTTTGACAAAACTTCTGGCTCTCCCAGGTCAAACATATGAATCAGCACTTACTCTCTATCCTATAAACTGTGGTGTACATGCTGTCCTATTGTTTGCTATCAGACACTGAATGTTGTCATTCCCTTAGTATTGCTTAAGTACAATTTCACAAGGAAAATGAATGCTATTTCCCCAGTGTTTACTACTTTTCATTGCCATTTCCCACTGACATACTTTCATTCTGTTGTATTTCAGTAAAATCAAACTTTCCTTATGTATGGTTGTCAATTTTTGTTCTAAATGCTTAGTATTTTCTCTTTAGCTCAAACTTGCTGTCAGCCTCTCAGGATAGATCAGACTATGAATCAAATTTCATACAGACTTTCATTGTAAAGCTATAGTAATAGAATATTACAAATCTCAATGCATTCCCCTTCCCTCCCTTATTCTTTGTAAGAAGTAGATAGGAGAAAATTGGAGGTGTTTACTCAGATTATTTTCCTGCCCTAGACTCGGTCTCATTACTGCCTTGGCAATGGCTTTCCCTCCTGTCTTTCAAGACCATTCCCTCTTCCCTCTTCACTATAAATTTTTGTTAGGTAATAATAAAAACCTATCCAAAAATAAATCTGGAAGCCCAATAGTTGTCCTACAATTTTCAAGATTATTTTACCTTTTCAGAATTTAGCTGCAAGCACTATAATTTGCAAACTGATATGAAGAGAGCCAAAATGTTTTGTGTTTGTTCATTAAAGTGATTCATACAGCTGTCCCTCTCACAAATATGACACTGGGTGGCTAGACAGCATTCTTAAATTGACGAGACCCAAAGAAAAAAAAAAGCAAAAGTTACCAGTAACACATACCTTGGTCTGGAAAGAAAATTTTAAACAAGAATACTCTTTGGAACATCTAATCCAGATTGGAACCACTAGCATGGAAACACTGGTGACTCCCCCCTTACTTATCCTACCATGACCTCAAAGTAGATCAGGCACTATACTCATAGGACTGTAATGGACAAAGTATTGATTGGCCCTGTACCAGCAGAGCCCTGTCCTGCTTCCCCACCTCCAATTGCA
>JANHZU010008442.1:176163-190325 GCA_032468055.1 Acrochordus granulatus | reverse complement strand
AGAATTGAAGGAAGGAAGGAAGTAAGGAAGGAAGGAAGGAAGGAAGGAAGGTCATAATAGTTATGAATTTAAAAAAATATATTGTATGAAAAAAATACATTTTAATGCTTGAATACAAAAAGAAAGTACAAAACTAAATCATACATTGCCCAAATACAGACAGCCTCCCCAACCTGGAATATATATCATGGATTAAAAAACCCTGATTATTAAAATTACAGTTATATCTTGTCTGCATATTAATAATAATTTTAAACAATCCATTACTGAGAAATTTTCATCAGGAAATACATGAGAAATTGTTCATCAAAGGGAAGTGAGCATGTATCATCAATCAAAAATTGTAATTTTAGAGCCACAAAGGTTTTTTTAACCCTAAACAGTAATGTTTTTAGTTGAACCCCATGCTCAGTAAATCTACGTCCTTCTTATTGTGATATATTTTGATATATAATTAATTATTAAACCATTTTAATATTTGTAATATTACATGAACCAATATGTGTATTAAACCAAAATACCTGCAATGACAGATACTAGCGCATATCCAATATAATGATGTTACAATTCATCAGATGCTTCTGATGCCAAACACAGTCTGAGTAAAATTGCTACAATATTTTTTCAGGGGGAATATTAATATTAAACCATGAGTTGGCCTACAGCACATAAAAAATGTAACATAAATCTTTAATATTGTTCATGCTATGAGTTTAGTGTCGAACTAATGAATCTTATTTGTAATCAGAGATCAGACCTTGAAATACTTGCTGTTTCTTTAACTTTCCTTTCCTTCTCATTTCTATGGATATCTTTCTGGTCTTCAACAATCTATATGTGTAACTAGTTACACACACAGAGAGAGAGTCATGTAAAAAAGCAAGTACATCCTCTTTAAATTCTACAGTTTTATGTATAAAACCATAGAAGGATATAGTAAAAATCATCTGGTCCTTAGCAGTTCTTAAAAGTAGGTGAATACAACAACATATTATGCACCAGGTCATTTCTTTTACAAAAAGAAAGCCAGGTCCGGAAAGGATGAAATGGCTGGGCCAAAGCTGAAAGCTGAAATGCTGTTATGGATGTGTCTGGAGGTGAAAGAAAAGTCCAATGCTATAAAAAATAATATTTTATGGGAACCTGGAATGTAAGATATATGAATCAAAGTAAGTTGGATATGGTAAAACATGAGATTGAACAGAGACATCTTGGCAATTAGTGATCTAAAATGGACAGGAATGAGTGAATTTAATTCAGAAGACCACTATATTTACTTCTATGGACAAGAACATTTCTCTTAGAAGAAATGGAGTAACCATTATAGTCAATAAATGAATGAGAAAAACAGTACTAAGGTACAATCTCCAAAATAACAGAATGATCTCAGTTCAAATCCAAGGCACACCATTCAATATCACAGTAATCCAAGTCTATGCCGCAATCACTGATGCCAAAGAGGCTGAAGTTGACCAATTCTATGAAACCTTACAACACCATCTAGAACTCACACAAACAAAAAAGTCCTTCTCATTATAGGGGATTAGAATGCTAAAGTAGGAAGCCAAAAGATAACTGGAATAACAGACAAGTTTGGCCTTGGAGTATAAAATGAAGTAGGACAAAGGCTAACAGAATTTTGTAAAGAGAACACACTGGTCATAATAAATACACTTT
Source organism: Acrochordus granulatus (assembly GCA_032468055.1). NCBI lineage: Eukaryota > Metazoa > Chordata > Lepidosauria > Squamata > Acrochordidae > Acrochordus > Acrochordus granulatus. The sequence goes on along the minus strand of JANHZU010008442.1, from coordinate 188,648 downwards.
TCCAACAACTCTAGAGGTGACTCTGCACATTGATAAACCAGATGGTCAACACAGAAATCAGATTCATTGTATTATTTGTAACCAAAGCTCTATTCAGTCAGTAAAAATGAGACCTGGAGCTGACTGTGGTTCAGATCATGATCTTCTCATTGCAAAATTCAGGCTTAATTGCAAAATTGAAGAAGGAAGGCAAAACCATAGGCCATTCAGGTATGACCTCAGTGATATCCCTTATAAATATACAGTGGAGGTAAGAAAAAGTTTTAAGGGATTAGATCTGGTAGACAGAGTGCCTGAAGAACTAAGGACAGAAGTGCATAACATTGTACTCGAGGTAGCTACTAAAACCATCCCAAAGAAACAGAAATGCAAGAAAGCAAAGTGGCTGTCTGGTGAGGCTTTACAAATAGCTGAGGAAAGAAGGAAAGCAAAAAGCAAGGGAGAAGGGGAAAGATATAGCCAAATGATTGCAGATTTCCAGAGAACAGCAAGGAAAGATAAAAAAAAGTGGCAAATGAACAATGCAAAGAAATAGAAGAAAATAACAGACTGGGAAAGACTAGAGATCTCTTCAAAAAAAATGGACATATCAAGGAAATGTTTCATGCAAAGATGGGCATGATAAAAGACAAAAATGGTAGAGACCTAACAGAAGCAGAACAGATTAAGAAAAAGTGACATGAATACATAGAAGACTTATACAAAAAAGTTCTAAATGTCCCTGATCTAGAGCCAGACATTCTGGAGTGTGAAGTTAAGTGGGCCTTAGGAAACATTACTAACAACAAAGCTAGTGGAGACAATGGTATTCCAGCTGAACTATTTAAAATCCTAAAAGATGATGCCTGTTAACATTCTGCACTCAATATGACAGCAAGTTTGGAAAACTCAACAGTAGCCATGGGATTGGAAAAAGTCAGTTTACGTTCTGATCCCAAAGAAGGACAATGCCAAAGAATGCTCAAACTATCACACAATTGTGCTCAATTCACATGCTAGCAAGGTGATATTCAAAATACTACAAGGTGGGCTTCAGCAGTATGTGAATGGAGAACTACCAGAAGTACGAGCTGGATTTTGAAGAGGTGGAAAAACTAGAGATCAAACTGCCAACATTTGCTGGATCATGGAGAAAGCAACGGGGTTGCAGAAAAACATCTACTTCTGCTTCATTGACTACACTAAAGCCTTTGAAAGTGTGAATCATAACAAACTGGGGCAAATTCTGAAAGAGATGGGAGTACCAGACCACCTTATCTGTCTCCTGAGAAACCTGTATGCTAGTCAAGAAGCAACAATTAGAACAAAGAACAATGGATTGGTTCCAAATTGGGAAAGGAATATAACAAGGCTGTATATTGCCACCTTGCTTATTTTACTTATATGCAGAATACATCATGCAAAATATTGGACTGGATGAATCACAAGTTAAAATTAAGACTACCAGGAGAAATATCAACAACCTCAGATATGCAGACAATAATACTCTAATGGCAAAAAGTGAAGAGGAACTAAAGAGCCTCTTGACGAGGGTGAAAGAGGAGAGGACAAAAGCTGGTTTGAAACTTAACATTTTAAAAAAATAAGATCATGGCAACTGGTCCCATCATTTACTGGAAAAATAGAAGAGGAAGAAATGGAAGTGGTGGCAGATTTCACCTTCTTGGGCTCCAAATCACTGCAGATGGTGACCGCAGCCATGAGATTAAAAGACGCTTGCTCCTTGGGAGGAAAGCTATGGCAAACCTAGACAGTGTAGTAAAAACAGAGATATCACTTGGCCAACAAAGGTCCGTACAGTCAAACTATGTTTTTTCCAGTAGTAATGCATAGTTGTGAGATTTGGAGCATAAGGAAAGCTGAGTGCTGAAGAATTGATGCCTTGGATTGTGGTGCTGGAGAAGACTCTGGAGAGTCCCATGGATTGCGATATCAAACCAGTCAATCCTACAGGAAATAAGCCCTGATTGCTCATTGGAATGAGAGATACTGAAGCTGAAGCTCAAATACTTTGCCATATAATGCGAAGAGGGGACTCATTAGAAAAGACTGTGATGCTTGGAAAAATTGAAGGCAAAAGGAGAAGGAGATAGCAGAGGATGATATAGTTAGTTAGCATTATAGACACAATGTGAGTAGATTTGGATAGTCTCCAGGAGGCAGTGAAGGACATGGAGGCCTGGTATACTGTGGTCCACAGAATCTCAAAGAGTCCGATATGAGTGTGTTACTGAACAACAACAACACATCTACTGAAGACATACCTTCACACCTTGGAAGAGGATGGTTCCAGTTACGACTAATCCCATGGAGGCAAGTAAGGGCTGAGTTTCCAATTAAAGTGTATCCAAGAAAACACTCAAATGAAACAGTCTGTCCTACAGTAAAGTCAGTTCCAATAGCAAAGCCATTGCGGAAGGGACGTGGGTCAGGGCAACTTTGCAACTGATAGGCTGAAAAAAAGTAATTATACCACAGACATGAAAGATGTTTCTTGAGAAATAATACAATATTTTAAGCACCCCTCTTTGTTTCTTTTTCTAACATTTGAATCATGCCAATACTCATTTTGATTGCAGTGGGGTATTAATATTTTTAACAAATAACAATAAACACATTATTTATGTTGTGTGGCCTCCTTTTCACTCCCCTCTCAACACTTATGAACTGTTTGAAAAAGCTATTTGGGGTTACACAAATTTTCTTTTACAATTTTTGGCTTGTTTTGTTATTATTTTATTTACTGTTGTCTTGCAAGTACATTGAGAGCTTCTGTACCAAGTCATATTCTTATGTGTCTAATCACACTTGGCCAATAAAGTGTCTGTTAGTTGAAATGAATTCAATAGCAAGTACATATTTTGACTTATCTGTGGGAGATGATAAGATGTTAATCTTACCTACTGAAATCATTTATTTTCAAAATATCTTGGAGAATCCCCAACTTTTAAGAATAACACTCAGAAAAAAACAGGGTGTATGTTTCACAGAAACTGTTCTTTTGAGTGTACTTCAACCCTCCCACTGAGAAGTTTTCTGTCTTTTTGTGATTATGTGCTCTAAACATAAATAGTGAATCTAATTATCATGAGAAATCATTGGTAAGTAACATTGTGGATCACTTCAAGCACAAATGAGACTGCAATCTGTTGGTAATGCTATAACTTGGGATAATGGACTTAATAGTCTATTTTATTTCATGCAGCTCTATGTGCTCTATTTTATTCTATGATTCCTCAGATAAAATCATTCTGAACCAAACTAAAATAATCCATTATCTTTATTTGTATAAAAGTATTTTCACTCTTTTTTAATAAAGTGCTTTGCATTATACATTACAAAATAGTTAAATGTGATCACACACCTTGATACACAATATGAAAACCTTGTTTGTTCTGGGAATAATCACTGTGAAAATATAAACTTGTTTCATGTGTTGTACTGAAAAGGGAAGAAGGAAGCTGAGGACCGCTGAGTCTACCAATGGCAGTGCTAACATCGGCTGATCCACTTCTAACTTCCAAATAATCATGGATTGTCTCCGTAGAAAAGTTTACAAATTGCAAATGCACACCTGAAAATATTGTTTAACAGTCAATAGAAGAAAATCTAAACATTATATAATACATCCATATTAATACTATAATATGACTATTTTAGTACTATAATTCAGAAATATGCTGTACTATTACAGACTACCAAACAGATCATGTTTGTTTAAGCATATGATACATTATTTTCAGAATTTCAGTATCTTGGGAAACCTATATACAATACTCCTTGACTTACAACCACAACTGGGATCAGAATTTCCATTGCTGAACAAGGTGTTGGTTCATGAGTCATGTGCAATTTTATGTATTCTTTTGCCATGGTTGTTAAGTGAATTATTAAGTTGTTACATGAATCATATGATTGTTCAGTGAATCCAGGCTTCCTCATTCACAATGCTTGTTAGAAGCCATCTGGGAAGGTTGCAAATGGTGATAATGTGACTCTGGGATGCCACAACCATTGTAAATACATGCTGGTTCCCTAGCACCCTAAGTCTGATTATGTGACCGTAGAGATGTTTTCCACACTCATAAGTGCAAAGATTGGTTGTAAGTCCTTTTCAGTGCTGTTGTAACATTGAATAGTCACCAAATAAACAGTTATAAATCAAGGATTACCTGTAATTTAAATCACAGAAGTGTACAATAATCCAATTAATGGGTAGGAGGAGGAAATCATACTGTAACCACCATAGCAAATATAGTTTATCAGGGAATCTAGGGGAATTGAAAGGCCAAGATTTCTTCTCTATTACAGTTGAAATATTGTTGGAGATATTTTTAGGCTAACAAGTTCAAGAATTTTTCCTCCACACAAAAAGACAGTAAGACAAATTTCTTTCCTAAAAATATTATTAAATTAAAGAGCTTTATTTCATGATTAAAAAAAAAATGCACTCTGCTTTTTCTTCTAGGAATGCATATAACAAACATTACTGCTACTACTACCATCATCAACAATTTGACAATTAAAAACTCTGAATCCAGATATTTGCAACGTGCACATGAAAAGAACATAAATAGAATAAAATGATTAATACAATAAAAATAATTAAACAGCAAACCAAATGAATTTGTAAAAAGCAGCTTTTAAAAAGTCGGTCACAAGAGAAACAGACTTAGTCTGTAAATCAAGAATATTGGTACAGCCTGCCCAAAGACCTCTTCTTTAGATAAAGAGATTATTGAGAAATGCAAAAGGACCTCATAAGATTATTTTAATAGTCAATCAAGTTCATACACAAGAAGGTTGTCCAGAGTTGGTTGCAAAATTGTAAGGTCATAACTAACATTTGGCAAGGAAACCTCTGTAAATATGTCAACATATCCTCCGAGGCAAACAAACTATCATATTCTTTGTCACTTGCAGTTTTGCTTTGCAAGAAGCAGATAAAACACGTATAGCCCTTTGAAGACATAAATTCTTAAGGAATTGACAGAATTAATCTAAATGGGGCTAAAAGTCTTCTTCCGCTGACAGATCCTATTAAAATAACTATTATTTTGAGGTAATATGTGTCTCACCTAAAATGTTGACAGACATAGACAGAAGGAGAGAGAGAAAAAGCATTGGTAATAGTCCAAAGATTGTAAAATCAGATTACAGATAGTCTCAACTTACAACCATTTGTTTAGTGACCATTTGAAGTTAAAATGACACTGAAAAAGGTGACTCACGACCAGTTCTTGCACTTACAACTGTCTTAGCATCCCCATAGTCATTGATCAAAATTCAGGCACTTGGCAACCAGCATAGATTTATGCCTCATCCTGGGTTCATGTGATCACCATCTGCAACCTTCCTGGTTGACTTCCAACAAGTAAAGTCAATGGGAGAAGTACGATTCACTGAATGACCACATGTTTCTCTCAAGTGAGTCACTTGAAAGCTGTGGCAGAAAAGGTTGTAAAATCGAGCACAATTTACTTAACATTCTTGCTTAGCAACAGAAATTCTGGTCCCAACTCTATTGTAAATCAAGGACTTCTTGTACCTTTTATACAGCTTTGAAATAGTATAACAGCAAATTATGTTAAATCTTGTTTATATGAGAAATATAATTCAACTACATAGTAGCTCTAGCAGGCATCAGTATATGGATTTCAATAAATATTTAGCTAAAAATATCTTGTGTTAATATAATCATTCAAAAGTGGAGAATATTCCTACAATTACCCTTCTTCAATTATTTTTGAGGCTACATTGCAGAGTATCCTTCAATTCTGGAAAGAGACTCACAAATAGCTTCCCAAGTAATATAAATTGCTCCTTTGATCAACAATGATGCCTCATATTTCAAATTATACATTTTTTTCTGCTTCATTTTATGTACCATAGGATACAGTTATGATTGGTGCCCATGAATAATTGGATACTGAAATCGTTATTTACTTTAGAAAAAATCATACAATTATTGCATGCTTTAAAAATTGATATACTACATACCTTTTGGCCCTTGTTCACTTTGCTGAAATTGAATCAGGACCACTTAAGCCAGAGATTGTAACTCAAATTGTCATAAATGCCATATGAGAAGTAATCCAACAGCCTGCAGGTGGAGCATTAAAGGCCATGCTCACCAACACCAAGAAATAAAGAGCCTCATGGCATGCCAAAACCCAGGCATATAAAATTAAAACAAAACAAAACAAAAATCCTCTAATACAAAACAGTGCCATAAGAAATGTTCCATTTTCTTGTAGCTTTGAACCTTCAGAAAAACTGAATGCATCTGACTTTGAAAGTTCATAACTTCTCCAAACCCCTTGCACTGCCATTGCAACTATCACCTGCGACCAGCAGCAAGCCAATAAATCACAGATGCCCACTGGCTCATCCAACCTAGGAAGACTGCCTCCTTTTCAAGATCCAAGTTGTGTTTCCCCATCCAAGCTACATAAGGCAGCACAGTAAAAACACCCTGTCTGCAGCTCAAATGGAATACCAAGTAGGGTGGGGAGCATAGCTGCCCAAGTCTACCCAAACTGAGCAGAAAGCCAGGCACTTCTCTTTGTCCCCAAAAGATCCACAGATCCAAGCCTGCCTCAGCAAACCCCAACCCGAGTCCTGTCAACTGCTCCCTTCTGCACTCACAAGTGAGTAATTGTCTCTAATTTAACCCAATCCCTCCAACCACCACCTCAGGTCACAGAAAATGGCCCTGAGACCTATATGCAGCCCATGATCTATGAGTGTGGGGTGCTGATTTAGGAGTGATTCAACCTTTCCCCAGCTTGCATTCCAATCAACATAAATAGATCTCCTGATCTTCAAGTCAAATATTTCATTTTTTTGTTTATATTTCTTTTCCTTTATGATTTTATGTATGTACTCATTTACAGAATTTTGGGATATTTCACCCAATAGCCAGGGGCAACTTTTCTCTGTTAAACATGCAGCATTTAATAGGATTCTTCATAAACTAATGTTAAAGGTCTAAAATCCTTCAATTCAACTCCAGTATATGGGTCAGCTTCTGTTGGCACCCTAGGTATATGATCCTCCACAATATAGCAATGTATCTTGATACGTCCTTAGATTTATGTTAATTGAATTTGAGTCTGATTTAGAATCATTTATGTAATGAAATGCAGTTTTTAAGATTTGTTCTGACATTTCTTTACATTAACTTATCAGTATGTACTTTAGAAGACATGACTCAGGTTTTGTTCTTTTTGTTTTTTAATTATTGGGACTTTCTGACAGTGTTATTTACCTCTAATGGAATTAATCTTCATGATGAAGTCCACGTTTTATAAATTCCCTAATTTCTCCTTTTATAAGAGTTTTATTATTGCATGTGCAAATTTTAAGTTATATAGATGAATGTATTTTTGTTCTCTGGCTTTCATTCAAAACTATTATTTTCCAATTGCTACAATGTTGTGTTGACATGCACACACAACCTATATGTTGAGCTCCATTAAAGCTGTGCACGATGAGCTATTAACAATACTACATTACTATTGTGAACATAGACTTTGGAGAACAGTAACCTTCAGTAGTACAGAACATGTTTTTCATAATAAAACCCAGTCTATTAATTAAATTGTCTATTAATTCATAAAATTTAGGTAACATGTCTTAATACATGTCTTAATAAGATGTGAGGACTTGTTGGGTAGGTAATTCTGGGAGTTGAAGACTTAAAATAATCAAGGTTGAGAAACTCCAATCTAACAATATCCAGTGGTCCATTATGTGTCACATAATACTGGACAAAATCAGACAATGGGATACTCCAGTAGGGCTTTCCTTATGTTCAAAATATTTCACCTTCAGGTACACCTCGATATAATTGTTTGGAAAGATTCCTCTGAAACCCTGAACAATTCCTTTCAATAAACACACAAAACATAAAACTGGATGGTCCAAACAATTTCAGCAAAATGCATTTTTTTACATTTCAACCTGGCTTGATCTAATTTGATCTACTTATTATACTTTCTATGCATAGTTTTTGAAAGAGGAACATATTTAATAGGGCTTCATTTCTGCTGAGTGGAACTAAAATGGAATAAACGTACCAAACCCAACAGGCAGCTTGATGGTCCATGTACAATCCAAACTGCTGGGATAATTTCCAGGAAATCCTGGGCTAAGGATCACGCCACTGAAGTCAGACATGGACCCACCACATTGTGCTACAAATGAGAGAGAAAAACAAAAGAGTCAGTTAAACCAGGTTATGTTTTTTACCTTCTAAAGCAGTGTTCCTTAATCTTGGCAACTTTGAGATGTGTAGATTTTAACTTCTAGAATTATGGGAGTGCTGGTTGGGAATTCACAAATCTGAGAAGTTTCCAAGGTTGAGAAATATTTATCTAAAAAAGTACACTTAAATGAAGGGGATTTTTTTTTCTGTTAGGCAATTATAGATATTAATATTGTTCATTTGTATGACTGATGACAATAGTATCTACAACCTGTTCTTTTTATCAGAATTGGCCACAAGCTCCACCCCTTTGGAGCATGTGTGCAAAGTTATCACACATGTAGAAAAGGAGCAGAACTTGCAGTGTAATGCCACAATTCCACTTTCAGCCCTCCAACCTGCCCATCATGGATATCACAGATTGAGAATCAACAATTCATAACCTGCTGTAACTAGATCCCAAATGGGCTAGAGTCCCCTCATTATGCCTCTGATAACCCTAACATTTGCAGAATTAAAATTATAGTTAAAGAAACAACGGTTACCTGAAATAAACCAAAAGGAATGAGAAATATCAATATCTTATAATATTGTGTTTTGGGGAAAGAAGATAAGGTAGCAAGTGGAAAATGAAATATCATAACAGAAGGAAAAAGTTTGAAATATTGAACAGAGCATTCCCTATTCTTTATTATATTGCAGCTTTCCTTTGTATTTCATAATATAGCAGCTGGAGTCACTACAAAGTTTTTAGTAGAATGTACTGTTTTTCTGAGTAATACATTCATTATTATTCACCTACTTATCTTTATCTTTAAAAACAAAGCATAACTACTTGGGTATTATTTTAATGCAATGCATTATGAACACTTGTTTTGGCTCTACTACAAGTCTGCTTTCTTGCTTTAGCTTTATTTTAATATCATTATTACTTGAGTCTGCTTTGAATTTTCTTGCTACTTTAATTCATAGGATCCATTTCCTCACTGGAACTGCATCACAATGATGTCTGTTAATATCAGGGGTTGCACAGAGCATGGTCAACAGTATCAAAATAATGGGCATGTCTTGCATGCATTGTGGGAACCTAAAAAGTGTGGGGGGGCTTTGTTGGCCTGGTCGCACCTACTCTGTTCATATCATCCATGAAGACACCATAAAACTCACAAATAAATCTTCAATTCATGTTTATTTCAATACATAGTTGTCTAATATAGTTTTTAAGTTTAGATATGAAAAATATACCTAAGCAAATTGGAACAGGGTAATTCCATCTTCTCACTGGTCCAGGCATGCAGGTGATATGTGAATGTCCCTATAAAACAATAAAATATTTTAAAATAATTAAGTTAACAATCAGTTTTGTGCTACACTTTATTATGCATAACAATAAAATGGTATCACAGTTTGCATTATGAGATATAAACCTGGGAGGCAAACTGGCTGGCATGGTCTCATTAGCACGGCCAATTATGATCTGGTTTGGCTGCAGCAATGTTAGCAAGTTATTGGCACAAGCATTTCCCTTCCCTTCCTTCCAAACTTTGGCCTTGCTAGCTAGGCAGCTGTTTACATGGAAAATGTTACTTTACTGCATTTTAATATATATGCCAAATAGCAAAAAAGAAAGGCCAATTATATTGCAGAATTGATGGAATATGGAAAGTCTGGCATTATACTGGGGATATAATGGATAATTTCTTCTTATATATCACATGGGCAACTGATCAGATGTTCCTCTCCTTAGATTCCAAACTTCATTTTCTTAGGGATCTGGAAACAACTTTTATACAGAGATCATCCATTAAAAAGAACCATATATACATACAACTAATGATAATGTAAAGGCTCCAGCAAATAACATCAGGTTTTTGGTGAATATTTGGACATAATGATATCTCTTTCTTGGTGACAAACAGAAATGCTTTGGCCAGACAGACAATCAGACAGATGTGGAAGGAAGTGATGCCAAACCCAATAAGTATTTTAGTGGGTCCCTAATTTTTTCTTTTTTCTGCAGCTATAATCTATATTTATTTATTTATCAATCACATTTCTATGATACCAATTTCCAAAGACTCTTGGTGGCTTATGCGCTGACTTATGCACCGACTTGCTGCTCTGACATTTTGCTGGCCGGTGTTTTCCCTCCGAAGGAGATACCCATTAATCTATTCGCATTTTCACATGCTTTTGAACTGCTGGGTGGGCAGGAGCTGGAGGTGAGTGAGGGGAGCTCATCCCGTCATGTGGAGCTGTGGATCGAACCGCCAAAGTGCCAGCCATTTCTGGTCGACATAACTGGTGGCATTAAGCCACTGTGCCACCGCACCTCCTACTGTTCTCATTGCTGTTTTTCCTAAATTGTTATTGATATTTTCAAAGATTTATGATAATGCAAAAACAGCACGTTCTTTTTTTAAAAAAAAATCTCGGTCTGTGAGTAGGCCTCCTCTTACAAGTCCACCTCTATATTTATAATTATAAAATAATAAGTTCCAGAAACTCAATTTTTATCAATTCGTATGTTCTCCCGTTCAAATAATGTTTTTATTTTATGGCTAAATTATAAAAACAGTAATATCTAAGATAATAAAAAATTAAAAAAAATAAATTTTTAATAAAAATACATCTGAATTTTAAAAAAAAATCTACCTGGAGAGAATATCCTTGGTCACACTGGAAGGAAACCACATCACCAACCATGTACCTATCTCCAATCTTAATTCCACTATTTGGGGATTGAGGTTCAGGGCAGGAGTCCAAACCTATAGCTGTGAAAAGTTAAAAAACTTAACAATGACAAAATAAATTTATCCTTTTTTACACAGATTCTGACATAAATGCAGAATATTATCAAAGTCCCCATGTTGAAGGAACATAATATAGCATATAGAAAACTATCTACTTTCAGAAAGTTCACAAGCCTTAAATGTTTGGCAGACAATTCCCAGAGAATGTTTTAGGACAAGTAATCAGATTTCAAACATTGCTCCAGTGAATACAAAGATTCATATCACAGGAATACATGTAGACATAAAAGAATCAAGCACTGGGAATGTAAGTTTGTTCTCTTGTACTTTTGGATCTGTGCTTGGATCCATCATAAGAAGACAAGAATTTGCAAGTCATGTTACAACTGTGAGTCATTTATACATCCATTGAGCATGTTCCCCTACCCCTTAATTCTGAGTTAAGTCCTGGTGATGATTTGCATATTCAGTTGTTATTGATCCTAGCTGGTGGCACTAAAGTCCCATTGTGAGTCCTATATTGCTAAAATCTAATTCCTATCTCCCCACCCATGCTTAGTCATGCTTCTGTCACCTCGACCTGTGTAGTTTTTCACCTCCAGCCATGCAGGGTTTGATATGCTGGAGGAAACTCCACACATCTGTGGTCTTGTTTCCCATGCCTCAGTGTTTTGTGTTTTGTTGTCCACTCAGCCACGAATTGTTGTGGCTGGAAGTTAAATTTGTCTGCTTGTTCAAGGCAATGCATGGTCTTGTCTTTGTATAGCTGCCGTAAGTTCCTGTACCCTTGAGCCTCGTCTACATTCTGTTTGGCTGATGTAGTCATGATGACAAGTGGTACATGGGTTGTGGTAGACAACTCCCAATCTTTCAAGTGGGTCCAGGTGTTCTTTGCATCTCATGATCTCTTCCTGTAATATAGTTGTGGGGTGGTGGGCAATTCATACTTGTAACTCACAATTAATGTTTACAGTGGCTTCTGATATGTACCTCTGATGTATGGTAGTGCATGCCAGAACTTAATTTTTGTCTTTTCTTTGTGATTGTCTTGCTTGCTTTGATTGTGTCTCAGACATAATCAAATTTATAAAAGATCATGGATAGCCAATTTTTAAACTGGTTCCACAGATATTGTGCTGCTAGTGTCTTTGCTTCTTGTGTGCTGCACTGAGTTTGCAGTCTCCAATATAGTGTCTTATAATGGTTTCATTTCTCTTTCTGAGACTTCCAAAATCCATCAGCAAAAGCCAAGTGTATTGTAATAAGCTGGGAAAGGAAACAAGGCCAGGCACAGAAAATTGGACAAGGAAGAAGTCGAATTACCTTCTGTACCTATAGTTGAAATATAAATATTTATTTAGTTTTCTACAGATTTGGGATTCTAAGAGAAAAAAATGAATAAAGGCCATCAAGCCTTAATAAAGTACATGTTCTCCTTGACTTAGATCATTTGTTTAATGCTAGTTCAAAATTTTGATGGCTTTGGAAAATGTGACTGATGACCTGTACTCACACTTCTGACC
>JANHZU010008442.1:163729-176063 GCA_032468055.1 Acrochordus granulatus | reverse complement strand
ATCTTGCTTGTTTGTAGGTGACCAAATACTTATTTTCCACCATAGTTTGCAAATAGATTATTTCCGAATCAGACAATATGATTGTCTGGATTTGTTTTCACGTTTTGTCTCTCATAGTTGAGGTGTACCTATGATGACAATGACAGGCCTCTCTCATCTTTTTAAGTGGGGGAACTTGCATAAGTGGTGGATGACTAAATACTTTTTTGCCCCACTGTACATCTCTTGCCCTCATCAGCCCGGAAACAATTTATTCAGCAATACTTTGTTTTGAACTATCATTGGATCCTTCCTTCTAAAAATGCTGCCTTTTTATAGCTAAATTTAACTTGACTGAATAAATAAAATGAAATAAAACCATCTTGATGGCAGCAAACCAGTCTCAATTTCACTCAAAATAAAATCGAAGGAGCATTTCTAGAAAGCCAGGCCTGGGGCACCTACAAAAATAGCATCTTCAGTGTAGAACTAATAAAGGAGGACATGGTGGACTCTGCATTTATCCTCTGCTTTCCAAACATTTCTGCTTTAATTTCATGCACATTGAGTTATGAGTCATTGACTATCAGTGGAGATTCTCTCCTAAAAGTGGCCCAAGCAGAATTGTCTCAGAAAAGGTTAATTCCCAGAACACTACTGACACCTCTTCATGATAGCTGCATATATATTGCAACAATATCATTTGAATTATATGGGACATTTGGACCATATGCCTAGCAGCCACCATCCAAGTACTGTCTAGCTTACAACATGTGGCCATTCTACCTGATTCCATCATTGCCTTTTGCATCTTTTTTGGATCAACTGAATGAATGATTCACTTGGTTGTGACAGGAATTGACTGGATGGCTTTTCACCACCCATGCTTTTCATCAACCATGATGACATGGGTGAGAGAGAGTGGCTGGTCCAAAGTTATCCAAATGGTTTTGTGACTAAGGCAGGACTAGAACTCCTGGTCTCCCAGTTCCTACACTGGTGCCTTAATCACTAGACCAAACTGGCTACCTTCTTTTGGATCTATGTAATCAAAGGATATAATGCACCATTTCGTTATCATTGACATACATGTCTCTACTTATCGCAACAAAGTTTAAAAAACAGGCATCTGGACTGGATTTTTCTCAAGTCGAAGACGTTTCGCCTTTAATCCAAAAGGCTTTCTCAATTCTTTTGAGAATTTGAGAAAATCCAGCCTTACAGGAAGAGCTGGTTTCTTAAGGATCTCAATCTAAACCATAACATTGAAATTGGAAACAAAAGAAGGGCACTCTCACTCACAGATAGCCTGTGTGTTGACATCCACACCAGGTACAGGTATTCTTGCCTTTAATATCTATCAGAAAACAAGCTGGTCCTATCATTAGGACCAGAATGAGGCTTTTATTCATAGCAAGATAGAAATAACATAGAAATGTTATTTCTAACATAGCAAGATAGATGGGTTTGTCCAGCTGGCAATGAGCACTATACATCTTTGCAATCTTTCTCTTTAATTACTGATATTAACTGTGTAGATCTATCAAGTCGGTTTTTCAAACTAGTATTGACAGTTCATGTATAATTTATTGTTCAATACACAGAAAGGGCATATACTCTGTGTAGAATCTAGTTAATCTTGCTACTTTAATTTGCTAATTGTGTAAACGTCGCTATGCACATACACACAATGTAAATAAGGGAGTAAGAATATGTTGTTGTTTTATACTTGCCCTCCTCCTCAAATCTATGGAATAAGATAATAGTGGATTATTAGTTTTAATTCTGAAAAAAATCTAAACATTTGGATCATTTGACTAAGTATAAATTAATGTAGTTAATGATCAATACCCCCTAAAAATGGTTGGCTACTTCAAAAAGCAATCACATATTTTGGGGAACAAAGCTCTGGTTGTGGGTTCCTTGGTCTTCTCAGTACCTGTTTTTTTTTTCTTGCAGAGGTTTCAACTAGGTAACAACATCAAAGTTTTGGTTATCATAATGTGATTATATGTATCTCATGATTGGTTAGATTCCTGTTTAATTCCCAAAAGATACAGGTCTATGTTAGCCCATAAAATTAAATGGAAATTAAATTTCCATAAAATCATTCACCTGCAATATCATAATTATCATTTACTTGCTATTGATGATATAAGAATGGGAGGGAGAAAAAATAAAAGTAAAACTAAGCACATATTGCTTATCAGAATTCTTTAGGCAATGCGGAAGCATAAAAATTGAGCAGTTTTATCAGGGAAGACATTCACCCCTATATAATTTCTCAAAAAGAAAACACCTTTTTTTCAGTTATAATAGCACTGCTAAAGAAAAACCTAAATTGGAAGCATCCTCTTATGCTCTTTTGACTTGGGATTTAAGTGAAATCTGTGAAGCCAAGAAAAATGGCTAAAAAGATTATTGTAGAGTGAAATATGGGATGCCCTAAGAGTAAGGCTTACCCATCATATACTTTACCTTTTTGTTTTTGAAAAATATATTTGAGAAGCCATTTTTCTTTCAGCAAAATGAGTAAAAACTTTATAAGAAAGACATACTGAAGTATTTTCTTTACTTGATATTGGAAATACAAAGGGAAGACATGCATGAAAGAGCTAAGAGGAGAAAGAAAAATGGAGGGGGTAGCAAAAAAGAGATTATAATCTATTATGGGTGGGTTCTGATTCTGCCCATCTCTGATATGCAGATAGAGAAATCTGTTGAAAAATTACAAAAAAAATGCAAATTTTCTTCAAAAGGCAGCTGGATCTTTATGATTAGATATAATTGGAAAACATTTTGTCCCCTATCCAGGAGGTTTTATCAATTCCATGTAAAAAAGAAGAGATGGTATTGATAAACATGGGATTGATAAAAGTGTCCTGGACAGGGGACAATTTTTTTTCTGATTATATCTAATAATAATAATCCAGTTGCCTTTTGAAGAAACTTCACATTTTTTTGCAATTTTGCTACAAATCATGTAGCAAATGTATTAATAAGAATATACAAAGACAGACTGAGAAATCCCACAACATATACAAACCATCCTCCCCACCCTCCCCAACACAGAGAGCAAATTTTGTCTAGTATGACTTTTTAAAGTCTGAGATATGTTTCAAAAGATAAGCAATTTCATCCTTTCACTTGGCAGTAGAAATTAGATTATCTATATCCTCTTCTTTTCATTTCATTTTCATTATCGACATGCAGTTTTGACAAACAGATGAAGTGTGCAGAAATTATGAATTGTGGCTGGTCTTCTTACTAATATTGCCAGTTATTCTGTGTCACTTAAATCATTGGTGAATAAGTGAGTGGTTAACAGAGCTAGACAACTGTAAGATATATTCCGTATGAAACGACTGAATCAAATATTGAGACCTATATATAATTGTGACAACTTTCTGATATTTCAAAGTGCCATTCTAGCTTTCAAACAACCAATTACTGAAACATTTTCAGAAAAAAAAACTAGCAAGGCAGTAAAATGCAAAATAATAGAATAGGATAGCATGTCACTGGAGGAAGATGATTATAGGTTAATAAACATCTCTCAGAATTTCTATCTATTACGAATAGTTATATCACAAAATGGGACAGACAGCAATTAGAGAATTTGGGGATTCTTACAGATCAGACAAATGATGACATAATTCAAGATTATATATCTGAACTTATTTATATCAATGGGACACACAAGCTCTTCTGTTCATATGGATCAGCGAGAAAATATTCCGGAGCCAAGCAGTTTGAGATTGCTCAGATTTCTTCATATAATTGCTGTTATTATTTTTTATTATTGTTAGATTTACATTTGGTTTTAAATATGCAAGTGACATTTTAGGAATGAAGCAGAAGGGCTTAAGCCTATATTTGATATTGCAGTTGAATGTTAGGAACAGATTCTGTAACAAAGGCATCGTTAATGACAAATATTTAATGATAAATTAGCAACACACAATGATCTGAGATATAAAAAATAAATCTTTGTTGATTGATTGCTGTGCTTCTTTTGTTTCCCCTGCTTGTTGCCATAGTCATTGTCTCCTTCTCAACAAGAGTCGAGAAGCATAACTTCTAAACCATGAGCATGACATTTAAACCATGTTACAGACAAACTTAAGCTACTTCCATGGAGAACAAGTTCCAAGTGACCCAAAGTCCTTAATGTGAGTATAGCCTTGCATATCATCTGGAACAAATTTCCAGAATACACAATATGTTGCCTTGTTCATTCAAAATTGGCAATTGTTTTTCTATTTCAAAGGATCAGTAGACACAAGTTAATTATTCTATCCCAGAATACTTTTTTTTCCTGTCTCTTAAAGTGTTTGCTGTTCTACATGTTTTTTAAATACCTTCCAGTTTATTTTCATTTTTTTTATCTTCAATTCTGAATACTTCTTTATCCAACATTTTTAGTTCACAATCTAAACAAATAAAGACTCTAGGATCCTTTGTAGGGGGTAGGATGTTGAGGGTGAGATAGATACCTTTTGTAACTCTTATTCTTTCATCAATGTCATCATTTGTACGTAATAAACCAACTCAAAATTAAAGTCAGAATAATTATGAAAATGCATTACCTTACAATCCGGCATTCTCAGTATTTCAAAAGAACCAACATTTAATGTTATATAGTATGAATGTCTACATTTTCAAAGCCATTCAAGCACATCTAAAGGTAATACATATTGCAATTACATTACCTGTGTACTCTAAATGAAAGCCAGCAGCCGACACACTAATATCTGATTGAAAGTTTAAGTACAAATTGTTGGATGTACTGTTAAGAAGTGGAGGTATTGTAGTTCCTGAGGAGGAAAAAAAAAGTTTCCAAATTATTAATCTGCAATTAATTATGTTATTTCATTCCTCATTTCAGAGTTTTACCTATAAATATAAGCAATGTCTCAGGTTACCATTTGCATCCATTTCAAAAGGGTGCTTTTGATGAGCAGTTTTTGCTTGGCTATCTGACTATGAAGTAGCCAAAGGACCCAATCAGTCATCTTGGTTGTTGATGAATGAGATTGGGAAGAGGCAGAGAATAGTCCTATATTCATTGATTCATTGACTTGATTCATTCATTCATTCTCAGGTTAAGCAAGTCAAGCTTAGAAAAGAAGCTTGCAAATAAAAGAAGTGAAAGTATGAGAAAATAAAATAAAGTGCAATAAAACTACATCTAGTTTATACAAACATCATTCACAATTCTTCTCCCTATCTATATTTCTTTCCAAACTTATTAACTTCTACCACATCCATCTACCTCAATATATACTGACTTTCTGTTCTCTTTTTGAGGATCTCAGCAACTCCATCTATCTGTGTCTTTCTCAGTCTTCCCATCCTCTTGATATATTTACTCTTCTTTTATATATTTGTTATGCAATATAATTCTTTGCAAATCAGACTTCATCTATTTTCTATATGTGACAAAATCCCACAACTTATTCTTTCATATTAATTATTGAATTTTGTAATAATCCATTTGCATTTGGCAACCATTTATTCTTCATCCTTTCTCTTTGTTTTATCATACATAGTTCTTAAGTGCATTATTCCGATACAGTCAATTTACTTCCATACAAAGAAGAAAGAAGCATGCTCTTATACACAGACATTTCAGGGTTTTTTTTAAATGCATGCCGTACAACAGATCCTTATTACTCTCTCTCTAATAGCATTTGCACCTCTTAAAATGTCTCATTTCATTTTCCCATTTCTGTAAAGATTCATCTAGATGAACATTTTTTGCCATTTATGTGTTCAATTGGAAGCTGTGAAACCTTCCTTCCCGATTGTCAGTGTTTCCTTTTTCACATTATTATTTAATAGTGTTATTGTAATGACTTATTATATCTTTTGATAAAATGGGATTTTCATGCTTTCCAGAGATATTTTCAGGTTTATCTCACCAACCACAGGTGGGCCTTCATTATCAATTCATGGTGTGCCTGATATTTATGAAAATCAACAAAGATATTCTAGTGGTCAGTCTGTCTTATTAATGGATCCTTGCCTTACACTTCAATTATACCATGTCCATGAAAATGCACACCCAGTTTGCCCTGTTTCTGCAAATGAATTTACATAACCACAACACCACAAAACAAGCCTGAACTCTGCAGCTGATCTGTATCTTATACCTACACTTAAACCATATACTTCAGAAGGTTCATTAAACATTTTAATATTTAAAATAAAAACTGATAGTAAGTGCTGATAATGTCAGCAGTTTTGCTATTTGATCTGTGTCCCTAAGGAACACTGTGGCTCAGTGCACGACAGGGTGAGCTCCTGTCACTCACTCCAGTTCCTGCCAACCTAGAAATTCAAAAGCCTGACAATGCAAGTAGATAAATAGGTACCACTTCAGTGGGAACCATAGCCAGGACATGAAAGGATTTCCCAATTGGGCATCCCTTAGGCAATGGTGATGTCACCGGCTAATCCTCTCAACTCTGGAAGTGCCTTGAAATGTGCTTCCAACACATTTGTCTCTCTGCTTAGTTAGCTACCATTTCAATTGTTCCTTTCAATGTTATTCTGGAGCATTAGTGAAAAGATAAAATGGTACTATCCCATGCATAACTACTGCTATCGAGTGTGGAAACCATAAATATGTGAAGGAATGGTTAGGTGGACCAGAAAGTTGGGATCACTGCACACAATTTATTATTTCCTCTAAACTGTGAATCTATTGGTATCTGTGGTAGAATATTGTGGTTATCATTGCTGAAACTTTCTGGCACCAGTATATCCTAGCAATAAAATACAGTTAAAAATAAAATAGAACAATTCAAAAGAAAGTGATGCGATGACAAATATTTTTGCAGTGAGAGTTAAAAGCTGAACAAAATGACAATAGATTTTTAACAAGATGAAAGGGCTTTGGTATATCAAAATCTATGATTTATAAGCATATTAAAACTTTTGGAAAATGAAAATAGCATTTATTATTTTTGGCATAGCACAGAAGTATCTAAACTAGCTGAAGAACTTGATTGTTTCAGCTGTTCATGAGATCTATGAAAAAGGCAAGGCAGATCCAGCATGTGAATTACTATTTTATTATTTTTTCTTTCTATTCTCGTTCCACCTACATACAGAGTACATAATGAGGCTTAGGAGAAACACAGAAAGAATCACAAACAGAGGGACCTCAAGGTCAAGGCTTAATTTCAGAGAGAAAAGAAAAAATAGTGGGATGATTAGATGACTCAAAGTTATATAAAAGTATTGTGTTAAGAAAGTTCTTAAGATCCATATTTTAGCCAACCTTGGCATTTTATAATAATATTCAACTTCCACTCAGTTTATGTACCACAACATTCTGTTTTTTAAAGTCCATTGTAAGAATAATTCAAACTACTTTGTCCTCAAAATATATGTCATGAATATCAGTTATTGTTGTGCTTCTTTCCTGTAATATATAGATTATGTTGTGGCAGATGGTAATAAAATCAGTTCCAGTTCTGTAAAAAATTTATGATAGCACTAGGTAGTGAAACCATCATGAATCAGACATACAATTCTCTAGCTTGTTCTGTAAAATGGCATATTTCAATACCTTCATGTATTACCTGTATGTGCTTCAAAATATTTTATACTTGGGATCTTCACAAGTTGATGTTTTACCACAAAATAAAATACCACAAAATAAAGAAGTTATTCTTTCCATTCACCTGAATAGCTTCCAAGCCTTGGAGCATTGCTATCGGCACCATCATAAAAATCTAAAGAATCCCAATTATGTTCTGTTGCAAAACTTATTACCTGTACCTATAAAGGAGAGAAAGTAATGCAAAAATTACAAGACAGTATGGAATTTCTCTATTTTACACCACATCTCCAGAAAGGAGTCAGTACTGGAAAGTTCATTCAGACTTATGTATTTGAACTAAATATTGGAATATACCGAAATCTATTTCTGAATTTGCCTTCATGCATAGTAATCTTATTGTAAAAACTGAAATCTCTCTCCCTCCTCTCCCATTCTATGCCTGAAAATAAAGATGTTGCAAATGGCTATGCATAAGCACATTGTAGTCTGCTTTGAGCAACAGCTCATTGGCTTGCAACTTTATCTCTCCAACACAGGAAATTCCCCCTTAACAACAGGTTGTTTTCTAACAGTTTGAAGTTACAAAGGCCACAGAATAGGTACTTTATAACCCATATATCATCCCTGGCTATTGTAAATGGTCACAACACCTCCCCATGTCCATGTGACCACATGGCAAGGCAGCTTTATGATTGCTTATGTTGTTATACAGTCACATGATTAGGATTTGCAGGGCTTTTCACCAATTTCCAGACACAATCTGGAACAATCTGAACATTCTGAAGATGTGAAACTAATCTGAAAAAAAAGAAGATATTGTATTTTTTCCTACAGTCTTAATTTTATTGTACAGTCATCTTCCTAGTGTCCCACAGCTTGACTGATGTTTCATGCACCTCATAAATCCAAGGGGATCCCAATTAAATCTAATAATAAAATAATTATTTCTACTCATTTTGCAGCAGCAGTAATGCTGTTACACTTTCTTTAAGGCTATGTTAACAGAAATATAATTTGGAAATAACAAAAACTATAGTTTTACATTTGTCAAACCCTCTTTCAGGTATTGCTTCCAGTTCTGGACATTGCACTTTTAGATGAATTCAGAGAAATGGAAGAAGTTCTTTGAAGACAGGAAGAGGAATCAAGGAGCTAGAAATTAAATCATCTGAGAAGGAGGAGGAATTGGGCACCATTAGCCATAAGAAGATAAGACTAAGGAGAGACATGGCAACATTCTACAAATATCTGAAAAGTAAATTCACAAAAGAAGGTCAAGCCTTCTTTGTCATTTCAGAATGTAGAAAATGGAATAATAAGTTTAAGTTATAGAGAGACAGATTCTGAGTGAATATTAAAAAAAAGCTTCTCAACATCAGAAGAATTATACAGATAAGTGATGAATTTTTATGCAGTGGATGAATTCAGTGAGTAACTAGAGAATCATCATCTGTTAAGGGTTCTTCCATTTGGATTTCTTCACATGGCAGAGTGGGTGACCTAAAATTTCCTCCCAACTTTATAACTTCATGATTCATATGTTTGGAAATGTAGAATAATTAAATGTTCTATAAGCCAATGATCACTGAAAACACTAAGTACAGTTATTGAAGAGACTGTTCCACATTATTTTATCAAAATATTTCACGTTCATTTATCATCAGTACAAGACACAGATGAAAGTCCAGTAAGGTCTTTACTGTGTTCATACGTCAATGCTCCCAAACTAAATATGTCTAATATAATTTGGATTTCAGTATAATTAGTTATAACTAGATAAATAGCTTTAAGTATTGCAGATACCACATTTTTTTCACATTGTCAGTTAATTAACTCTTCATAATCAAAATTAAAAATGGTTTAAAGGTACTTTGCATGATTGTGATTAAAAAAACACTCCATTCCTGGTGTCGTTGTTATCATAAGAGTGTTAAGGAAAGGTTATAAATCTCTAATTCAGTCAAAACTCTTGGATGAGAAAAAAAGACTTTATAATGAACCTGTTATTTGTCACTATTAGAGAAATCTGAACATCTGTGTGGGTGGAACCGATGGTTCCTCAGATAATAGTGTTTCTTATGGTACAGCCAAGTGAACAAAATTAACAATTGCCTAATAGCAATATATACAAATAGTCCACGTAAAACAGTACTATCTACTTTAACTAGCAATATTTCTACAATAATGACATCTCCAGCAAAACTGATTAAATCAAACATTGAAGAGCTGCACATCAGAATCAGCTGCTCTAAATTAGGATTAATTATTTATCTTGTCTATTTGTTCCATGTTAACATGTTTAATCCAAGGAAAGATTTCATAAGAGCATTCCAAACTTGTATCATATACTATATGTGGGGAAAACTTTTGTGGGAGCATGTATTGGTATATATGTGGCACCTAAATCAGCTAGATTTTGTCCTATGTAATCACAAATGCCTTTTGCAGTTCAAAAACAAAAAACATACATACAGAGAGATAGGCATATGTATGAATGTACAATATATCTACCTTGTAGGCATTGCAAATGTCTCCAGGGCACAACAGATTCTATAATTGACACAATTGTCTCATATGACAAACTCCTTGCCAGAATATCCATACTAATGAGAGTTAAATTTTGTGCCTATATCACAGATGGAGAACTTTGGCACATCATAAATTCTGTGAGTTCTTCACAAATCACTTCCCTATGTGTTAAATGTATGCATTACTCATAATATAGGAGAGAGAGATTCCAAATGGATTTATTTTATTAAAAGGAATTAAATCTCTTTTTTCCTGATAATGAAGAAAAAACTTTAAAAATAATTCAGACATAAAAGCACAAAAGCAGGATTCAAAAATTGGAATCCTGTTAGCAAAAAATATTCACAAGAAAAAAAGAATATAGTAATATCTCTGGTTATGAGACAAACAAAAATAGATTAGTTTTATTTTTAAATGCCTTAACTTTAAATGTTAAAATTTGTATAGACTAAAAGCACGTATATACTTACCTGAATCCCAGCTCCCTCTGGCACTGTGATCTTCCACACACAATTCAGATTGTTGTCATAAGGCTCAGGATATCCCGGTGACAAAATAGTTCCTTTGCGCTTAGTTAAAATACCTCCACAGGGCACTGGAAGCAGATACATTAACTATGGAAATGATTCATGTATCAAAACAGAAATACAATGTAACAGAAGAAGTAAATAATGCAAAAATTTTGCAAAATTCCTTAAAAAGCCAACTGGACATTGTTTACAAGATGTTGTTGAAGACTTTTTGCCTTCTATCCAGAAGACTTTTTCAATGCATCTAAAAATTAAAAAGAATGAACAGGAAATGTACATATTTCTGACCATTCTTTTTCATTTTATTAGAAATAAAAGTGAAATCATACATATTGATTGAAATCATACATACATGACCATATACCCTGCTAAAAATACATATTAATTCAATATTTTCAATATGTAAATTAATCATAATGTGGTAAAATTGGAATTTAGCAAGTTTGAGTTCAACCTGTATCAACTCAAAGAACAATTTTCTCTCAGTGAATCTTGTACAATTACAAAATGTTTTCTATTAGGTTATTATTAGCTATATATGTTTGATTAGATAGTCATATTTTGAAGTAGAATTCAAAGTTACTTGATATGACTTACTCTTTTTGAATGATTTTTTTCTCATTATCTTTCATTTTATGCTATATAGGAAAATTCTCTTTCACTCTAACAGACTTTCTACTTTTTATTCTCAATTTGCATTGCTGTTAATTCTACCAGAGGAAAATGTATTCTTGTTGCTAAATATTGGCAGTATAGCAAAAGCGAAGAGACATCTTATTAAATAATCTCTATAATTTAGTGGAAAGTCTATTCAGAATAGGTCAAGTCCTAATGATAATATCTGAGGAAAAAGTGATAGTGAGAAGTACAATTCTGAAGTGGTGAATTTTAAGTTCTTTGCATAATTATGCTTTCACAAAAATTAAGAGACTAGAACCTTGAAGGCATTTCGTTACAAGAGACAGACACTATCTGAGATAAAAGTAGAAGCTTCTTTAATTCAAATGTCTATCCATTATGGGATTAAAAAGAAAGCTGCATTCTGCTACTGTATTATTTTTTCAGGTCAGGTACAAGGTATTTTTCAGCTAATTTAGAACCTTTGCAATATTTCAAGAATATAGCCATCATCACTATAACTGAGTCAATCCATGTTGCTGCTGATCATCCTTTTTTTCCTTCCATCTTTTCCAATATGATGAATTTCTTAGGGGAACTGGGTCTTTCCATAATGATCCAAAATATAACAATTTCTTGAGCCTGGTCATTTGTGTCTTGACTGAAATATCTGAAGTTGTTCTGTGATCAGTTTGATTTCCTGGGTATCAATGATCTTAATGACTTTTATCAAGCACCAATGTTTAGAAGTGTCTATGAATATTCTCATTAATCCAGTTCATGGTAAGTAGTAAAAATTGAAAAAAAAAATTACAAAGTTTCTTTAAAAAGGCAACTGAACTTTAATTGCAAGAAGTTATTGGAGACATTTCAACTTCTAGTTGGAAGGCTTTTTCAGTCCATCTAAAAATGAAAAAGAATGGTCAGGAAATGTGCATATTTCTGACCGTTCTTTTTCATTTTAGATGGATTGAAAAAGTCTTCCAGATAGAAGGCAAAACATCTCCAATAATATCTTGTAATTAATGTCCAGTTGCCATTTTAAGAAACTTTGCAATTTTTTTGCAATTTTTACTACTTATCATGACCTGGATTAATGAGACTA
>JANHZU010008442.1:139321-152231 GCA_032468055.1 Acrochordus granulatus | reverse complement strand
ATACAGACATCTATATAGAGAGAAAAAAGGAATATTAATTGCACTTTTCACAAAAGCTGTATTATGATAATAATACATAATAATCACTGTATTATGATAATAAGACTATTTCTATAAGCTACATATGTAACATCATATGTTAGATCAACTTCTGTTTATGATATTGATTTATCTGCATAACACAGGTATACAGGTAGTTCTCACTTACTGACCACTCATTCAGAGACCATTAAAAATTGTGATGGTATTGAACAAGTGGTACTTATAACTGGTTCTTGATGTTCCAGCCATCACAGCACCCCTGCAGTCATGTGACCAACTGGATTACACTTACAACACTTACAACAAAATCAATGGGAAAAGTAGCAGGGAAGATCACAAGTAGCTCTAGTAAGCCCCCAGACTTCCTGTGCTTGTCCACCCTGCATCCATCCCCAGCCTTTATGCACTTGTGCCATTTCATGTCACCTATCCTCTGGCCTTCCTTTGCACATGCAATACCAAACCATTCATGACCTGGCCTTCCTGCACTCTCGTCATGCTAAACCATCATTGGGCTTCCTGTGCTCGTGTCACATTGCACAATCCATTTCCCAGTCTTCCTGTGCTTGCACCCTAACATACTATCTACTTCTTGACTTTACTATGCACACATGCCTTGTGCCATTCCTCCCAGAAGTGGCCCTCTCCCACACTACCCTCATCTCAACACTCTTAGTGGCAGCTCAACACGCTTACTAAGGATCTCTGCTGATTAAGGCTTAATGACCCACACAATTGGGGTTAAGACAGCGAGCAGTATTCTGCTGTGACATTGTGCTATATAACCACAATTGCTAAGTGCTGGCAATCGTGGTCCCAATTGCTGTTGTTACGCAAGAAATATACGAATATGCATACTTTTGTATGAAATTTTTTTGCCCACATACATTCTAAAAGTTTGTGGAAAAGAAAAAACAAAACACAAAACCAAAAGAAACAAAGTTTTTCAAACTGCTTATGTAATTATTTGAATCTATGGAGTAAAGTAGAAAAAAATGACAGAAATATATTTTTAAAACCCCATTTGTGAAAATAGCTTAAATTAAATTAAGTTAAAGCTATTTTTACAAAAAACAGGTGCTGGAAAATTTGTGTCCCAATTTAGTGTGACATCTCAATATTGTTTTGTTTGGTCAAAGTTTGTTATTTTAAAGTTAAACTGAAATTGAATAGTACTATGAGTTTAATTCTATAGTGTATATTTCTGTTTTAAATATATTAATCCCCATTTTGCAGAAAAGCAGCAAAAATTATTGAAAAAGTATTTCTTAGAACATATATTTATACAGCACTGAATCTATGCATGTATGTGTTTATGTGCATGCATTTCAACAAAAAGAATATATTTCTAAAAAAAGAACTGATGCAACAGATAAAGTTCTGAGAAGAATGTATAGATCACACTATAAAAAACTTCTGTTACCATCACCATATAAATCATACCTTGTCATTAAAATTTTACATAAAATGTTATGAAAAATACATTGGTGTTGCAATAAAACACTTTCAGAAGGTCATCCATAAATAGATGTACATTTTATACAATTTTTGAGTTACATATTTGATATTCATTCATTATGAACACAACTTGTTCAATATATGCATTTTATATACTGTACAAATCAATAATACAGATACAGATCTCTGATTAGATTGCCTATCTCTTCAAGAAGATTGGAGATATCAAGAAAATGTTTCATGGACATGATAAAGGACAGAATAATGACAAAAATGGTGGAGACCTAACAGAAGCAGAACAGATTAAGAAGACATTTCAAGAATACACAGAATACCTATACAAGATCTAAATATCCCTGATAACCACAATCATGTAATCACTGACCTAGGGCCAGATATCCTGGAGTATGAAGTCAAGTGAGCCTTAGAAACATTACTAACAACAAAGCTAGTGGAGGTAATGATATTCCAGCTGAACTATTTAAAATCCTAAAAGATGATGGTGCTATAATGCTGCACTCAATATGCCAGCAAATTTAGAAAATTCAGCAATGGCCACAGGATCAGAAGAGAAATGCCAAAGAATATTCAAACTACCGTACAATTGTGGTCATTTCACATGTTAGCAAGATTATACTCAAAACACTGCAAGGCTTCAGCAGAATATGAACCAAGAACTATCAAAACACAAGGTGGGTTTCAAAAAGGCAGAAGAATCATGATCAAATTGACAACATTTGCTGGATCATGGAGAAAACAAGGGAGTTGCAGAAAAACATCTACTTCTGCTTTATTGACTATGCTAAAGCTTTTGATTGTGTGGATCACAATGAACTGTCAAATTCTTAAAGAGATGGGACTGACTACCAAACCGCCTTACCTGACTCCTAAATAACCTGTATGCTGGTCAGGGAGGCAACAGAACAAGGCATGGAATAACAGATTTGTTCAAAATTGGGAAAGGAGTCTGACAAGGCTGCATTATTTAACTTATATGCAGGGCGTATCATTTTTCCTTTATGTGAAATACCAGGTTGGATGACAAGCCAGAATTAAGATTACAGGGAGAAATATCAACAACCTCAGATATACAGACAATACCACTGTAATGGCAGAAAGTGAAGAGGAACTAAAGAGCCTCTTGATGAGGGTGAAAGAGGAGAATGCAAAAGCCGTCTTGCAATTCATAAGATTATGGCATCCAAACCCATTACTTCCTGGCAATAGAAAGGGTAGAAATGGGAGCAGTGGAAGATTTTACTTTCTTGGGCTCCAAGATCACTGCAGATGGTGATTGTAGCCATGAAATTAAAAGATGCTTGCTCTTTCAAAGGAAAGCTATGGCAATCCTAGACAGTATATTAAAAAGCAGAGATATCACTATGCCAACCAAGGTTCACATAGTCAAGCTATGGCTTTCCTGGTAGTAATGTATTGCTGTGAGAGCTGGACCATAAGAAAGGCTGATCATTGAAGAAGTAATGTCTTCAAATTGTGGTGCTAGAGAAGACTCTTAAGAGCCGCTTGGATTGTAATGGGATCAAACCAGTCAATCCTAAAGAAAATCAACCCTGATTGTCCTTTGGAAGGAGAGACACTGATGCTGAAGGTCAAATACTTTGGCCAACTAATGCAACGGGAGAACTCGCTGGAAAAAAAAAAACATGTTGCTGGGAAAGAATGAAGGCAAAAAGAGAAGGGGACAGCAGAGGATGAGATAGTTAGATAGCATTTGGGCACACTCTGGCAAGCAATGCAGAATAAGGAGATCTGGTATGCTGTGGTCTATGGGGTTGCACAGAGTCAGACATGACTGAGCCACTGAACAACAATAAATACCTTCCATTATTTCCAACATCAATATGTCTATTTGTATATTCTCATTAATCCAGGTCATATCTTGTAGCAAAATTTAAAAAAAATTGCAAATAAACTTAAAAAACAACAACTTAAATTGCAAACAAACTTAAAAAACAACAACTTAGTTTTATTTTTTAGATGTTACAGAGAAACATTCCAACTCCAATCCAGGAATCTTCTTCAGCCTCTTAAAAAAGAAAAAAATGATACACACATTTCTCAGAAGGGAGCAGGAAACTGTGAAACAGGATACTTTGGGTACTAATGTAAGAAGTTAAAACAGGAGATTGGTAGTAAAGATTTAGAGAGAGGTCTAAATTGACAACCCCACATTGACAAAATCTGAGTGATTAAGCTGAAATTTTAAGATCTCTCTCTCTTGTTTTTGTATATGTATCCCCCAGTGAGGTACCACCTTGACCTGGTTGTGGGGCATGTGTGCTCTGAAGAAGATAAGAGCTAAGCCAGAGTTTCAACCATACTGGCAGATCTCATCAGAGTAGCCAGACAAAGAATGTCTTCCTCCCATAAAAAGTATGATGAGATGTAATTTACAGAAACCCATACTGGCTTAGTTATCACCTGGGGTCAACAGAGGCTATAATAGAGGTGGGTGTTCTGGGACATCTGGTGAAAAATGAGCTACAGGACTATGGAGAAGGAAATGGCAACCCACTCCAGTATCTTTACAAAGAAAACCTCATGGACAGTAATAAAAGGCTAAAATATAGGATGCCAGAAGATGAGCCCCTTAGGTCAGAAGGTGTCTGAGATGCTATTGGGGAAGAGCAGAGGACAATTACAAGTAGTGTTAGAAAGAGTGCAGTGGCTGGGCCAAAGTGGAAGGTGAAAGGAAAGTCCAGTGCTATAAAGAACAATACTGCATAGAAACCTGGAATATAAGATCTATGAATCAAGGTAAGCTGGATGTGTTCAAACATGAGATGGAAAGATTGAACATAGACATTTTGGGTATCAATGAACTAAAATGGATGGGAATGGGTGAATTTAATTTAGATGACCACTATATTTACTACTGTAGACAAGAATCCCTTAGAAGAAATGGAGTAACCATCACAGTCAATAAAAGACTAAGAAAAGCTGTACTGGGACACGATCTCAAAAATGACAGAATTATTTTGAATCCAAGGCAAACCATTCAACATCAAAGTGACAAAAGTCTATAACCCAACCACTAAGACCAAAGAGGATTAAGATGATTGGTTCAATAAAGGCCTACAATGTGTTCTAGAACTCATACCAAAAGAAGATGTCCTTGTCATCATAGGGGATTGAAATGGTAAAATAGAAAGTCAAAAGATAACTGAAATAACAGGCAAGTTTGGCCATGAAGCAGGGCAAATGCTAACAGAGTTTTATCAAGAGATTATACTGGTCATAACAAATACACTTTTCTGACAATCCCAAGAGGTGACTCTACACATGGAAATCACCATATGACTCTACACATGGACACCTTGAAACACATCCAGCTTACCTTGATTCATAGCACCAAAATCAGATTGATTATATTCTTTACAGCCAAAATTGGAGAAGCTCTATACAGTCAATAAAAACAAGACCTGGAGCGAGTGTGGCTCAGATCATGAGCTACAAAATTTAGGCTGAAATTGGTGTAGGAAAAACCATTAGGTCATTCAGGTGTGATCTCAATGATATCCCTTATGACTATACAATGGAGGTGAGAAATAGATTTAAAGGATTACATCATAGTACCTGAAGATCTTTGGACATTGGTGCATAACATTGTATAAGAGGTAGCTACTAAAACCATCCCAAAGAAATAGAAATGAAAGAAAACAAAGCAAATGCTTAAGAGGTTCTACAACTAGCTGAGGAAAGAAGGAAAGTGAGAAGCAAGGGAGAAAGGAAAAGATATACTCAATTGAATGCAGATTTCCAGAGAATAGCAAGGAGAGATAAGAAGGTCTTCTTAAATGAACAGTGCAAAGAAATAGAGGAAAACAATAGATTGGGAAAGACTAGTGACGTCTTCAAGAAAATTGCAGATATCAAGGGAATATTTCATGCAAAATGGGCATGATAAAGGACAAAAATGGTTTTAACAGTAATAATGTATGGCTGTCAGAATTGGACCATAAGGAACGCTGAGTGCTGAAGAACTGATGCCTTTGAATTGTTGTGCTGGAGAAGACTCTTGAGAGTCCCTTGGACTGCAAGAGATCAATCTAGTTAATCCTACAGGAAATCAAGTCTGACTGTTCATTGGAAGGACAGATACCGAAGCAGAAGTTCAAATGCTTTGGCTACTTAATGCAAAGAGAGGACTCACTGGAGAAGAACATGATGCTGGAAAAGACTGATGGCAAAAGGAGAAGGGGATGGCTGAGGATGAGATAGTTAGATAGTTTTGTTGATGTGATGGGCATGGATTTGGGTGGACTCTGGGATGCAATGGAGAACAGGGATGCTTGGCATGCTATGGACCATGAGATTGCAAAGAGTTAGATACAAATGAGTGAACGAACAACAACAAATGTGTATGTGTATATGAATACAAAAGCTTAAGAGGTTCTTGCAGATCTAACCCAAACCCATAATACAGACAACAGATTATACATACTTATTTGTCACAAAACAACTAATTTACTTACTGTTTTATAGAAATGTTACGCATTAGCTATTTTATATTAAGCAATATATATTTAATATTAAGTATTAAGATGCTCATTAAATATTCCGTTGTTGGATAATGCCAACAAAAGTAAGTATAACGCCAATAAAAACCAGCACCCTCATATTTTTACCATTGCCAAATTCTACCCGAATCCAGCCTAAAGTGTGCCAATAACATATTTCCTTTTAAGATAGTTCCGAAGAACTTTACTGCACTTCTTTTCTAAATTTAGCTATTTCAGTTAAATTTTCCCTATTAAACAACCACAGATCAATAATCTTGTTTCTTAGGTGGCTGATATGTGCATAGGTGAAATTCAAAAAGTTGGAGGAAAGTATTCTATTTAACATTGCATTTAAGATAAATGTGTCCATAAATATGATAAATTTACACTGTACATGTAAAGATACAACATCTGTATGTTCATGGGCATATAGTTCAATGTACAGTTTATGTTTATGGACCAAAGCAAAATAAGTTATGCTCTGTGATCAAATGCTTTTCCATTTTTCTAGAGAATAGAAGAATAAACATAACAGAAAACATATCTATTCTTTTAGATTGTACCTTTACAATTTCCAGGCAGAAAATCTTGTAGCTAATATATTATCCATTCAGACCATGGATAGATCATGCCAGACAAAGGAAATCAGGTTTCTCAAAGGAAAGACATGGCCGTCAGGGTTCTCCTAAGGGGCCATGAACAATGTCAAAATGGCTGCATAGTTTGACTTGCTTTGGGCAATAAACATGAAGAATATATTGGCAAATCCCTAATTTATATCTTAATATATCCAACGTTGATGGCTAGCAATATAATCTGTCTTCAAAATTAATATCATTTTAAAATATAAAAAGCTAAGAACCTAACAGATTGTCCAAGAACCCTATAGGGGCCTCTGCAGGAGTCATAAATGACATCAAAATGAAGGGTATGACTGGTTGATTGAAACCTCGCACCTTTTAATATATGCCACTTGCATCACATAAACATGAAAGGCCCAGGGCTTTGATTCTCCAGTTTAGCCCATCATTTTGACAGCCTTGTAGATGCCCCTGGTGGCAATTTTTTTTTTTTCCACCATTTCAGTATTTGGATCTAAAATCCAGAAATTCATGAAAGAAAAATAAGCTACCTGAAAAAGCCTGTGTTCTTTCTTTTGGGCTGTTGAATTCCTAAAAATGTAATTATGGAAGGATGAATGTGCTCAATCACACTAGAAAATAAATTTGTGAAATCTTCAAATATTTTCCATTTAGCTTTAATAAAGCATAGTCTTACAGCAGCAGTAGAGCATCAGATTAGACTATGCTGTTATGTTATAATCATAGTTACTTGTCTGTTATTGATTTGAGACTTTGTATTTAAAGGCAGCTGTTTAAAAATCACACTAAGCCTCTGAAGAATATAAAATCTAATCAGCCTGTATCTGTTCTAGCACTATTTTTCTTCAAAATAATACATACTCGGGCAAACATCTAATCAAAGGAATCACATCAATGTATTACTCAACAACGTTTTTACAACTGCATTCTGCAAAGTAGAAATGTAGCAAGATTTTTTTAGTGATGTTTTAAAGAGTCAGAGAGTCTACATAAATATCAGGAATGGAAAGGCTAAGTTTGTTCAGGTATGTTCAGAATACTATAACAACAGAAATGTATAGTCACTATTTCTCTCTCTCCCTCTCTCCACTCTCTTTCTCTCTCACACATACACACACGGAAGCAGACATAGACACTAATCAGGCTAACAAATCTTTCTGTCAGGTTGAATTTGAGCTGCAAAATGTATTAAAAGTACTAAATTGAAACTCTGATACTTTGTGAAAATTATCTGTGTTCATAGCAGTCATTATTATTGCCATTTTTGAAATGTCAAGTTTCATTATTCACATACTCTTGGGCAATCTATGCAAAGCCAGCCATCCTAATGATAATTTTCTCTATCTCAAATAGATCAAGCTTCAATAAAACAAAGAATAATTATTTCAAAGAATGAGATGTGGTGCCTATTTTAAAAAGCTGATTGCAACTTTTTATTATTAATTTATTATTCAGGGTGAGAAAGAGAGAGACCTCTCCCCCTCTTTAAAGCCCTGAATTATAAATTTCAAAGTCACCACAATCTGATTTTTGGACACACCTACAATACACTGTTTTGTAGTGAACAAAATACTCCCCTGGTGCTCTTTTCATAAATTTTGCTAGACATTCGTCCTATGAACATAAGACTTGAAGTGATTTTGAAAGGGTCTTTTCATTAAGTATTCAGCATCTAAGAAATGCATGTTGACCTTGAATTTAAAGTAAGGAGTGAAAAACTTGGAACAAGATATTAAGAAAACATTATTGTATTTCTTTCTTTAATCTTTTCTGACAAAATAGTGCTTTCACATCCTTTGCATTTTACTGATGTAAATGTCTTTTGTTCTATTCTATAGATTCAGAAGACATGAAGGAAGTTTTTGAATTAAGAATTCTATGGAACAAAAATAAGGTTAAATTTGATCAAGCCGTGTTTATTTTCATTCTGCAGCAAAATAGATGTAGGCCTATTCCACAAAAGGTATTGCTGAAATATCTAAGATGGGATTATCTCATCATGTTCAAAATAACTTCATAGGCAAAAGAAGCATATTTCTTATTGGTTCAAGATAACCTTTGCTTTTCATATCGTAAGTGGCCATGTTTTTGTGGCAAATGGACACAGTGGGTAATCCATTAATGAAAAGTGATCAGACTATGTGGGTGTGATTAGGAATTTCTGTTTTGTTTTGGGATGAATCAAGCAATTTTTTGTTTTATTCTGTGCTTAGTGGAGAATTACACACACAGAGAGAGAAAAATGGAATCTACCTAAGAGACTTAGAAACTCTCTGATAGTCAGGATGACTCACAGGTGGGGAGCTGGAATGTATGAAAATTTTGAACTGTAAAGAGATTAACAAACAAACGAAAAAGAGAGATGACATTATCACTGCCTGCAAGGGATGAGAAAAGGTAAAAATGAATGAAATATGCATGTCTCGGCCATTACACAAATGCTATAACATATAGCCTTGCATTAGATGACAAAGCACAAATACTTCATGTCATTTGTGTGAGGACATCACTGTAGTAAGTCTTGCTATTTTAGCAATCTGAGGATGCTGCTGGAAAACTTAGTTAAGAATTAGTGAATAGGATGAGAAAATATGTATCTGATAAAGTCAGAATAAATTCCAAAGAGCTATACATAGAGAGAAGAACTATAGAGGACTTATATATAAGTCCAGGGGGTATAGATTAAATAATGCAAAATAGTAAATTTTTGTTCAGCTGTTTTGCTTGAACATGTTTTAGAAAGCTCATTTTAAACAAGGTTAGCTTGGTCACAAAAATTAGTACTGCTTCTTTTACAAAAAATCTTCATATGCATATTATTTTTCCTTATAATTTAATGGTGAATATAACCTTTTATATTTAAAAAAATATATTAATATACACCAGAATATCACAGATGCCTTTTAGATATGAATGAAGGATGAAACACGTGCAGACATATACACACAGACACACACACAGTATGCATATGTATGTATGTACATAGACACACATTAAAGGTAAAGGTTCCCCCTGACAGTTGTCCCTGATTCTAGGGGGTGATGCTCATCTCCGTTTCACATCCAAAGAGCCAGTGTTGTCCAAAAACACTTCCGTGGTCATGCTGCCAGCATGACTATACACTGAGGCACATAGAATGCTGTTTCCTTCCCACCAAAAGTGGTACCTATTATCTACTTGCATTTTTACATGCTTTCAGACTGCTAGGTTAGTAGGAGCTGGAGAAAATAATGGGAGCTTATCTGTTATGTGGTGACATTTGATCTCAAACTGCTGAGCTTCCAACTTTCCATCTAATAAGCTCAACTTCTTAACCCATCAGCCACCATACCCCAATATATATACATATTGAATTATATAAGAAATGGTTGCTCTACAATGCTGATGCTTATAATAAATGTACAAATTATCTGGAGAATAGCAACATCAGGACAATAGAAATATATATTTCCTAGAAACAAAATCACTTTTTAAGATTTGGGTGTACAACTGCCTTTGTGTATCTCTGAATCAAAGTCCAGAAACTTGGGAGACATAGCATTTAGGCTTAAGTCCATATAGGTCAGAAAGACCTTTATCTAAGATGGACAGAGAATTCAGATCACTACCAAGCTGTAAAATTCAAACACAGGTGAATTTAAAATCTATGATAAAAATACAATACATTCTGTTTATAGTCAAGGCTAAACTTGAATTTGTAATTTATTCTGGAATGAAAAGTCATATGATTGAATTAATTTAGTGCATTCATTTTCTCCTTCCTGGTGGAAGGAGCATACTTAGACCATACAAGGTATGCATATGGAAATTCCACATATCTTTGTCATTCCCTGCTTCTTTTTTTCTGATCAAATCTTGTCTCTTTCTCTTTCTTTCTCTCTCTATAGAAAATTTACATAGATATAGGTTGCCATCTTTCCCTTATCTAAGAAACGTGGAAGAAACTTATATAAGGGGAGAACATTAATTAGTATGACTCCTTACCTTCAGCCTGTCTTATGAGCAACACTGCTGTGAAAACTAGCCTTTAATTTCTTCTGTTGCACATTTTCACGTAAACACATAGCATTTTTCCCATGGTCAACAACAATTACATTGAACCTACTGAACTACAGAGGCATTTGAAAACCATGGATCACTGTTCTCCAAAGATTTTTCAACAAACTGCCAGAAAGAAAACAGGCTGCAGTTAATCATAAAATAATAAAAAGGAGATTGTGCTTCCTCTTCCAGTGTGAGATGTTCTTTCCCATTGTTAAAGCTAGTACTTACGTTGCTATTTTTAAACCCAAAAAATAAATGAAACATTTTATACTATGACATGATGGACTGTAGCTCATTTAAATTAGATTGTAAGGTCTCTCCTATAGTATACAAATCATAGTCTAAAAGCTCTAACTACATTTTTAGCACCAATGCAAAAAACAATATTAAAAATTTAGTGGGGTTGGAGCAAAATATGTTTGAGCCATAGAAAGGGAAAAGAGAAATGAAATATGAAATATAAATAATAAC
Organism: Acrochordus granulatus; assembly: GCA_032468055.1. Lineage (NCBI taxonomy): Eukaryota > Metazoa > Chordata > Lepidosauria > Squamata > Acrochordidae > Acrochordus > Acrochordus granulatus. Next base: position 141,091 of record JANHZU010008442.1, on the reverse strand, counting down.
TATATTTTTTTCTAGAAAATATATTGTACTTTATTTATAGTCCAAGACCAATCATTAAAAATACATCAAATACAAAGGATAATGCACACAAACAAACACAGACACAGTCTTTCTTACATGTGTGTGATCATGTGTAAGACAAACTTGATACTATTAGTAAGATATTGGACAGCATGTATAAGCCGGAGAAATTGATAAAAAATTTGCAGCCTTCTTAGAGGTACATGAAAATGTAAATTTTGCAGCCTTCTTAGAGGTACATGAAAATTGGTTGCAAAAGGAGAAGGGTCATTTCATGGTCGTAAAAATATGCATGCTTTCTAACAAGAGGTAGCCTAAGGTTCCATTGTGTATAATATGGACATTTTTGTAATACATGATTTTAACCTCCATATCTAAGCATACATATGTACAATGTTCATAAGGGAGGGTGCCTGGCATTTCTCCAAATGGTTAACACATTGATTCAGGTCAGGGAGAAAAATCTCCAGTATGGGCAATTTTTTTTTTTTAATCTAGGGATATTCCAAAAGGGAGGAAGGATTGCACATAAGAAAGGTGAGAAATAGTAGTTCTGTTACTTCGAAGTCTTGGTCCTAAAGTTTTATCAAGACCATGATTCCGTGTCTTGGGAGCAGAGCAGGAGCCATGGAGGATGCCCTGGATGTGAACATCGCCAGCCAGCAAGGGAGGTGGGGTTTAGTAATGTATAAGATGTCTAATGCTTGTAAGCTGCCAAAAGTCTTTGGAGATTGGTGGCATAGAAATGTAAAGATAAATAAATAAATAAAAATGGGTGTATACTGCAAAAGCAAAGAGGCACATTATGCCAAATAATTTGTTTGTCTTCTTAAAGAAGAAACAGACCTCTGTAACAATGTAAAATAGAGTTTCTCCAGAGTATTTCCTTTAATCAGATTCCAAGGTGACAAACCTCAAACAATCCTCAAAGGAGATGTAGACTAGTAGTAATCATATGTGAGCATTTAGAGTTGAATGAAGGACATGAACTTTATATTTTAAAAATTCTGATTGGATACTTTTGAGCCAAGGAGTGGTTTTGTAGATACACAGCTGAGCACCATAGAGCTTGAGACTCAGAACTTTGCCTTCAAATCACTTAATTGCTGTTGAAATGTAATTGTTGCCATATTGGCCAGCATGTTTGATAATTCCAGGGATGCTCTTTGGGTTTTTTTTAATAAGTCCAATCACTTGCTTGTTCCAGCAAGTGGAAAATTGAAATTGAACACCTAGATAATTGAGGGTTTTAAATCTGTTCAGTAAGTCTCCCATTGATCTTCCAGCTAACTAGAAACTTAAATGCACTTTCTTGAAAATACTAAAACATTCGTTTTACAACAATTAATTTTAAGGTATTCCTCAAAGTAATAAAATGTCAAGTCTTTAAGATATCAGTACATATCCTCATGTGTTACAAATAGAATAGGCACATCACCAGTATATAGGAATGGAAATAGGTTGTCCTGGTTTGTACTCTGGTTAAGGCCCATCTCCTCCACCTTTCTAATAATAATGCTAATTGTTGGACATAATAGGAAACTTTCTGAAACATTTTAGCCAGTTAAAATCAATCTCCTAGTTTGATATAGCCTTCAGGGATAGAGAAGTAGTCGGAGAAGACTAGGTTGTTTATTAAAAAAATCATTTTTGTACTTGATCATACAAAATATCAAGATATGGTTCAACGACAATAACAAAATTAAAAAATCTTAAAGTTAAAAATAATAAAATGATAGAAGGAAGGGA
>JANHZU010008442.1:122912-139221 GCA_032468055.1 Acrochordus granulatus | reverse complement strand
ATCTTGGAGCCCAAGAAGGTGAAATCTGCCACTGCTTCCATTTCTTCCCCTTCTACTTGCCAGGAAGTGATGGGACTAGTTGCCATGATCTTTGTTTTTTTAATGTTGAGTTTCAAGCCAGCTTTTGCACTCTCGTCTTTCACCCTCATTTCATGTTAGATTTGATAAAATTCCTAAGTAACTCTAGAAGTGGCAAAGTTTTAACTGGTGACATTAAGATGGACAATTTGCTTTATCGAGATATTGAGGGTTACAATTAAGGAAGTTAAAATTAATTTGGATGCTGGAAAAATAATACTGTTACTTTGTTATGCTCTGGTGTTTGTTTTAAATCAACTGACTATCACTCCTAAGCCATACATTCATGTTGCTTTTGAACTTCCTGACTTTGCTTGGAGGGAATCAGTAAACATATCTTGATTTTACTGTAAGCTTTTGAGAACTTACTCATGTGTGTTCCACTATTAAATAAAAATTAAATCTTCTGAGTCAGGTAGAGAGAGACAGATGAAAATTAAGCAACTGCCATTTACTTTTAATCAGTGAGAGACTTCAGAGTTAAACAATTAGTAATCACTGTACACTTCTGCAATATTAGTGGGAGAGTGTCAAAAATGATGAGTCTCTTATGTTTACAAAATATTCTGTCTATGGCATGCTGTGTGCTTTTGTGAATCATTTATCTTCTTTCTTCTGTCTGAAATATTGAGGTTCTGATTCTGCATGACAGAATAATGAAACACAGAAAACAAGCACCACTGCAGTGATTCCCCCCCCCACAGAAAGTTAGTGGTGAAAATTTGAAAGTAAAATAGCTTTTATTTGTGCTCTATAAAATATAATCACTGAAATAATTTGATGTCAAGATCTGTCACTTTGTCCAGCATATTCAAAAAACAGTTTTGATAAACGGTTTCTCTTTTTAGAATGTTTCTTATTAACTCTTCTAATAAAGATTGATTTTTGGATTTATGTTAGTAAATCTCAAATTCTGGGTGAACATCCTTAGGCATATTTGCAGTCTGTATGAAATTACATACAGAACACTGATGTGTTAGGTAGAATTCATTGACTGATTGATTAGGCGCCATCAAATTGGTGTCAATCTTAGCAACATATTTTTGTACTAGCAGTTTCATCCATTTTAGAAACAAACTAGATAAATATTAAACCCCAAGCTGAGACTCCAAGATCTGTTGTTGATTCCCAGGATAAAATACATGGACAATAGATAATAATTGTGTTGTAATTTTAATCCAATCTATTTTTTTCCTGGACTTTGCCTATTTGTTATATTTAAATGGCTAGTCTGGCATATGGCTTAAAAATTGTACAATTAGGGGAGGCAGTGTTTCTAATATACTCCTTAAAAATAGATTATTCTCCCCCTGTCTATGCCCTCCTTGTTTTTTTATTGAAAAGATTTTTTTTTATTTTGATGTTATCATATTTTATAACTCTCTCCTTAATAACACTGATATCACCAAAGCCAAATATAGAAAATGGTTACATGCATCATGGACATCATTCTACCCCCAATAAGACCATATTATTCTGTTCTGACCCATATTCAATTGTTTGGAAAACAGCTTAATAGACATGGACCAGGGGTACATTGGTTCAAACCATTCTCAACTATGGAAACTCACTGACTGACGTTGGACTAATTGTTAATTTATGAAATTAATGAAACCACTGTCCATTTTTTCTCCATACTGCCCCTTTAGCAGGAAATCTGTGCACACTATTTGACAGAATTAATTTCATGTGATACAAGATTCATTTTATCTCTAGAATCTTCTGTCTGATGGAATTAGCACAGCCTTTCTGAGTGTTGCTAAATACTGTTAAATTACCTGAAGATACCAAAAAAGGTTAATTGCATAATGATAGTACCCTAGCATTCTATATTTTAAACTATATAATAAACCAAGATATCAAAATAATAATGTTACAAATTGTTTTGTTTTGTTATTTTAGGTTATTAGATGGTTACTGACCAAAAAAAAGTATTTATTTTATATTGTTAGTATTTTTAATGCACCATTTCTATAAATGTCAGTTAAAACATTTAATGTTTTAGTGCCCCCTCCCCAACAGGCTTCCGGAAGGGCCTTAAAACCTGGCTCTGTGAGATGGCCTGGGGCTCCAGGGGGGGCTCATTATCAGCATGGAGGTGGCTGATAGATCCCTAGCCATCCTCACCCCTCTTTTTATCTTCTAAATCTTTTGCCTACCTCGCTAGTCTGCCGGGGGTTTTATTTTTATTGTTTTCAATATATTGTTTTTTTATTGTTGTTAGCCACCAAGAGTCTTTGGATTTCGGCGGCATATGAATTTAATAAATAAATAAATAGAACATGTTAGGAAAATAGTTCTCTTTTGGGTTTAGTTACCCAGAATAGTTTATTGATTTTCTAGAATTAATGTATACAACTCTAGTTATACATTATTTACAGTACTCATGGCTGCATGGATTATTTATTGCACTTTACCACATTATTTTGCTTTATACTTGTTATTGACTGTCATTCTCTTTTATTATTTGGTGTAAGAAGTAAATTAAAATCATAAAGAAATAAATCAATAAGATAATTTCAAAACTCTTGCTGCATTTTCCTAGTTTGTCCAATTTCAAAGTTAAGGTTTGTTTTGAAAGGAAGAAAGCAAAGAAGAATTAAAATTCAATATTGTCATCATTGCATGCAAACACAAAGGTTCAATTACATTCTGATTTTGTGAAAATAAAAAGAATGGCTGAGTTTGCACAGCTACCTTAACTAGGTTTCTAACTTTACCCAGTTTCTAAGATTATATAATATACTGAATCATAAATTAATGAAATGAACAGGTATTACACAGTATGCCAGAACACATACACAAATGTAATTATGTTTATCATATGTAAGTAAATATGTTGATGATTTCTCTGATAAGAGTAAATCTGAGTAGGTCTCAGCCAAATCTTGGATTCCACTCTGCTGAAAATATCAGCTATATTTTGATTGCAGTTGGTGATTGTTAAATTGGAATACATCCTGTTGCCATGATAAATATTTGCCTAGGGGTACCAACTTCAATCATGAATGCAACTGGAGCCAAGGATTCAGCTAAAATAGCTAAGTGGTTTTATTGCAGGTACCCTTTATAGCATTGGCCTTTTCTTTCACCTCCAGGCACATCCACAACTGGACATCCTTTTGGCTTTGGCTCAGCCATTTCACTCTTTCTGGAGCTACTTGCAATTTCTTCTAGTCAGAGGCTTATCTTATGGTGTCCTAACTTTTAGCCTTTTGTTGCTGTCCATGGGGTTTTCTTGGCAAGGATACTGGAGTGGGTTGCCATTTCCTTCTCCAATGGAGTCTTGTAGCCCATTTTTCACTTGATGTCCAGGAACCCCAACAACATTTAGCATGGTCCATGTTAACCCGGGCAACAACTGAGCTGGTATGCTTATCATCTTAACCACTAGGCCACTATGCCCCTAAACATGCATCTTTCTACCTGTTTATCTGTCTATCTATATCATACACGTGTATGTGGTGTGTGTGTGCATCTCAAAGTTTAAATACTGAGTTTTTTGCTTCCATTCTTTTGTGGTAATGATGACTTGCAGCCCACTTCTCTGGCTGTTCTTTGTTTAAATAGCAGTCCTACCTGGTCCTAGATCCATTGTTTCCTGCCTTGCCATCTCCAACAATCTAATTTTCAGTCTATTAGTATACTCACAGGTAAATTGTTCACAGAAAACACCCTCAGTTGAGTGAGCAAGCCAAATGTGAGCTAGCTGCAGCCATGAACAGAGAATGCTATGCAACTATGCTCACTTTTCTGCTTCAGACTTGCTAATGATTAAATTCCAACAGTCTCTTCCCCAACAGAGGAACAAAAAAGATTCATTTTTGCAGGAGTTGGCAGATTCTAAGCCAATAATGTACAATTACACACACATAAGTGCATGCTTCTGGAAACATATACTTGTATGTACTTGTTATTTTGCAATTTATACATACATACATATTGGATGGACAGCTAGAAAAGATTGATTTCCAAAAGAGTTACCTGTGCAACAGAAGCCTAAAATGTGTCCCTTCATCATTGATTTCAGATTTTGCTAAGAAAAGCAACATTTTTAATAATTAATTTTATTTTATTCTAATAACTATTTATACTTTGATTGTACTGAATCACCTTATGTACAATTTTTATATAAAAGATTACTCAGAGAGAACATACTGAAAAGCAAATCTTAAATTCAATATACAGGTCTATGCCCATGCGCTATACATACTGTACCTACACTAATAGGTAGGAGAAACAGTTAACATATTTTTAAAGTTTCTTTTCTGTTGTTCAAATTCCCAGAATATTGATCTCCAAATTATTCCTCAGTCTTTCAACTTGCTTGTGTTAACCTATGCTGGGTGCATAGGAGACCTCTGACAAAAATTAGGAACACAGACTTGACTAGAAAATTAAAACAACAAGAGGACGTAGAATGGATAATAACAAACTTTTCAGTCTTTCGGCCAACAAAACTACATGGAAATTCCATGAAAATGTCACCATGTGTTAGTCTCAACTAGAAGGAGACATGAGAGTGTCCTTAGGGACTGCCACTGTTTTCATAAGGATGGGTGTGTTTGGATGATCAATGTTGAAATGCATTGCATGCTGATAAAAACTAATTGTCCCATTTTGCCCACATTTCAAAGCCAATAGTTACTGTTCTTGGGATTTATGATTTTACTTTGATATGAATCAATCAAATTTGTGACAGGTCATACTTACTAATAGCAACTTTTTCAACTATTTAAATAGATTGTCCTATTGTCATTATTTGCAGAATAAATGACTTTTAGCTGGATGGTTAAAATCACATGTTATTGGAAAATTAGGAATTTTCAGAAGCCCACTCAATGGCCGTTTGCTTTGTGTCTATAACTCTACAGAAAATGTGTTACTTAAGGTTGGTAACTATGCATCAAGCATGCATAATCTTCTTTCTCAAACTCCAAAATCCTGAAGATGCCAACATCTGAGAAAATATCCATCTTACTAGGAAACTGGAGTCTAAAAATATGTTCATTTTATCATTCATAGTGGTTATTTTTCCCATTTTGTTCAGTTTCAAGCACCCAACATTATTTGAGACATAGTGGTGTATCTAGAATATTTGACTCTAGGAGAAGATGATGGGACTAAGAAGCAAGTGCAGGATTTAGGCTCACCTAAGCAGACCATCCATCCATCCTTTTCCATCTCCATTGCTCTTCCATACCAAACAGCTAATCAATGCACTGACATCAGCAACCAAACTTAATAGACACCACTGATTTCAAGATAGCTTTCTCAGATGATATACCCCCTAAGTGTCTGCACCCAGGGCAGATCATTCCCACTGCTCCAAAGACATGAAATGTAAGGTAGATTTTCAATACCTGAAATTCAAATTTAACTTTGGCTATGAGTGGTAATTCTCTATACAGTTCTAATTTCTTTTTCTTCTTTATGAATTCTCATAGAGAAATCTGCTCCATGTTACCCAAGAAATATTTTTATATTAGTGTTTCTCCTACTGTTCAGACATATTCATTTGTAGTTCTGGTTTAACAAATGCAATGTTTAAGAAACCAGACAAACAAACTACAACCGATTTTATGAAAAATAACTTGATAAAAGGAGTGCAATATCTTCTCTGCAAATTGTACTTGTTTTCGAAACACAATTGTAGGACTGACTGAGTTGTAAGACTGAAATAATTTGTCTGAAAAACAAATTGGTACTCAGAATTGAATCTATTTATACGTTTGAATGAAGGTTTCAGATGCATCATATAGATGTCTCCACAAAATGAACACAAGATTAAAGTGAATATATGGGATTTTAACCACAATATAATTGAAATACAAATTACAAGAGAAAGAAAAGCTTCTACTTACCAAATTCTTTAGGAACCGCAATGGAGTAAATGCAGTTATGTCCTATGCTATAGTTTTTAGGGTAGTTTGGTGATAAAACTGTTCCTTCAGAACCTGTGGAACGTATTCCACAAGGTGCTATAAAGCAAAGGAGAATTAATTTTATATGATGGTATGAAAAAGTGGGGTAAATAAATAAGCAAAGTAAATATACTCTACCTTTAAAGAGAAATCAATGTATTAAATCACATAGTACATGTAGTCTTTCACATTTTCTGAATAAACAAACAAACCCTTTGATAAGTTTGCTAGCCAGAACAAGGGTATGATCTTAGATACAAGTAGTTCTCAGCTTTTGATTACCAGTAGGACCAGAACTTGCATCGCTAATGAGATGGGTGTTAAGTGAATCGTATTCAATTCAATTTTATCACTTTTTTGCTGTGGTTGTTAAGTGAACCATATGGTTAAGTGAATCCAACTTCCTTCATTTATTTTGTTTGTGAGAAGATAGCTGGGAAAGTAAAAAATGGTGATCATGTGACCCCAGGATGCTGCATTCATTGTTAATACATGCCAGTTGCCAAGTGCCTGAATTTTGATCAAGTGCTCACAGGACTGTGACAGTCACAAATGTAAGGGCTGTTTGTAAGTCACTTTTCTCAGCACCATTGTAACTTCGAACAAAACGGTTCAGAGTCCAGGACTACCTATATGGTCATGTAAACATAACTATATAGCACTGTTTCTCAACTTTGACAACTTTCAGATGTGTGGATTTCGATTCCCAGTGTTTAGAGTTCAATTCCCAGTGCTGATTGGAGAATTCTGGAAGTTGAAATCTACACATTTTAAAGTTGCCAACATTGAAAAACATTGCTGTATGGAATGCTCTTTTCACGAGCACCATCTTCCATGCAATTCTTTGTTCACACAGTAAGATTTATACCATAGCCCCAACATCTCTCTTTCAAGCAGATATTTCCAAAAGTTCAGTAAAGACTACTACAATTGAACAGAACAAATAAAAGTACATTTTGCAAAGTAATCCCTTTGCTGCTGCTCAAAGGATTAAGATGTCTCAGAGTTTTAGGGTTTTATGTGTGCTGCATTTTCTCCACTACAGTTTACCTTATAAAATGTTCTGTGAGGGAAAAAAAAGTGTCATTCAAAGGAATCAGAGAGGAGGGAGAGGCAAACTGCAAAACGTGTTTGCATACACTTGTATGTATAACACATGGCAAGTAGTTAAAAAACAACTTGTTCTTTCACCTTGCACCTGAATTACATATACTGTATATTAAACTTAAGGGTGGGGGTGCAGAAGATTATTTTCTTGTGTATTTCACTGCTGCAATCATATTTTCATTTCATATTAATGCCACAACTTTATTTGGTCATGGAACAGTATAAAATAAGAAGTATTACAGCATTTCAGTAATAACAGTGAAACCTGTAAGATATAAAAAGTCCTCGATAGCTATCATTACCAACCCAATACTATAATATTAAGGAAAAATATTTTATATAAAAGTTCTTAATCTAAAAAGTATATAAATATTGATGCCGATAACTATTACTCAATGAATTGTCCAGAAATTCTGATGTGGCAAATATAAGAGATTTATTCTTATTTAAAGTAGTGAGAACTACCCCGTATTTAATATATTAGATTCATCATACATTTAGACTGCATTGGGCATTTTTGTCCACCTATCCAGTCCTTCTAAAGGACCTGGGAAAGGCAGATGCTGATTTTGATGTTGTTAATGGTATCATCGCAGGATGTAAGCTGTTCCAAGTAACACTGCCTTTTGCAATTGACTGATGTTGAATTTGTCAGTGCTGATGGTGATCAAGCAGTGTTCTGAATGTTTTGGGATTGCACCCAAGACCCCTATTCCTATAGGTACCACCTCTGCTTTCTTTTCCCACAGTCATTCTATTTGCAGCTCTTTATATTTTCTGCTGTTCTCCAGTTTTTCTCTTTTCTTATTATCATCACAGTGGTTTCCTAAGCCAATCTTTGTTTGAATTCTTGGTAATAAATGAGTCCCCAAAATTTAAAATATTGTTTGATGTATTATTAATTAATTTTGTGCCTTCAAATCAGTCTTGCCATCTGGCAACTGCCTTGACAAGTCCCTGCAGTTTTCTTGGCTATATTTCAAAAATGTTTTGCCTTTTTCCTAAATCCGCCAAAGGTGGAACTAGAATTCATGATCTTTCTAATTTTAACCAAACTGGCTCATTTCACGAACAGAGAAAAATATTTTTATATTCACTGAATTTATTTAATCATTCAGAGCAGAATAGAAACTATGAGAACGTTTATGTAACATTCTCACCCAGAATAAATAAATATAGAATTAGGCAAAAACAAGAAATAAAAAACAACAACCCAAAACATGTTTTATAGCACTGTGTTCAGTTATTTCAAAACAACTTCCATGGAAGTAATAGAATACAGTTTGATAAAGTCCTACTTGGAACAAAGACATTATAATTAGCATTGTAATTATTTTAAGATTTTGATCCTGGATCCATTATGTCATTTATATCTTATTTTTAATACAATATTAATGTTAAAGTATGAATAGGATTTATTATATGAATTTTCTCTAAAATAGAACAACTGAGAAACTTGGTGAAGTTCACCACAGCTTAAAATCTTTTCAATAACTCCTGTAATATTGACAATTCATATTGTAATTATGAATTACAATTCATAATTACAGGTAAGAACAAGAGGTAAAATCATATTGCTATCACCGGAAGCAGTTTCCATTACCAGGATGAGAGGGAAATTATTGAACCCTTTCAACTCTACAGTAATCAGTAATTACTCTGAAGGAACATCTCCCTTTCTGGAACAAATTTTGGGACATAAGGTGAAGAGGTGAAGAGGAGGAAGTAGCATTACATAATCTAAGGTCTACTTGAGTGCCAATGAATTCCATCCCATGTGATACATGCAGTTCTTTCCAGCAATGTTTATTTATTCATATTGTTTCAAGATAATTCATTTCAATCAAATCCTCTGAAAGTTATATGTATTTAATACATACCTTATTGGAATTCTGTATTGTCAGGCACAAATACCAGGCCCAGGCAATGAGTGTCAAGCTAACAGATTTATTGGTTTTGCATATTTACAAAAATATGCCCAACTATTAGTTGAACACTTGTGGTTGTCCATCAGTGGTTGGATTGTGAGGTTCAAAGGCCATCAGGAAGCACTGGATCTATTGTGTTTGTGGTTATGTGGAGACTCAAGGCTGATTTCACACTTGACACCTCTCTGCGGCACAGCCCTCAGCCCTTTCTTCTTCTACATGTATTGTTTAAAATATACAGTATAGTGCTACCAAAATAGAAATCAGCGCATATCAAATTCAGATTGTGGAATACATAAGACTAAATATTGTTTTTTTTCTAATACTCAATGCTAAATACATATTAAATAAAGTTTTCAGAATTTAGATGCACTGAAGGTCATTTTAAAATATAAAATGAGAAAAAGACTAAGAAAGCATTTTCACAGAAGTGCATTTTTAAATGATTATTTATATTTGAACAGCAAATTCTGTTATATATTTTCAACACAATGTAGAAGTGGTACTTTGTGACAAATTACATATGAAATTTGCAATAAAGCTGAACAATAACAAAGCTTTAATTTGTGAAAATATCAAAAAACTGAACCACTAGTTAATGTAATTAAAGCTTTATTATTGTTCAGCTTTACTGCAAATTCCATATGTAACCTGACACAAATTTCAAAGAAATTTGAGCTCAGGAATATTTTAGCATAATATTTATTTTATTTCTAACTGCACCAGAGAAGTTTAGCCCATTTTAATAAATCACAGCATGTATACCGCTCTATTTTGTTGTGATCTCAAAGTACTGATCATGCAGTTCCATTATTCAGATAGTCTTTAAATGCTTTGGAATGAATTGCCTTTTAGTTTTTAAATGTAATAAATATACTTGTACATTTCCTATTCAGTGTTCACTATTCCATTATGTTATGAGCATGGAGAACATCTTTAATCCCATACTGAAAGATGATTTGCTTTCTGTAAATCTGGGAAAGCATTTTTTTTTTGGTTTCTTACTTGTGAGCAAAGAATCTAAACTGAACTAAAAGGGTATTTTACTTTAGATAGCAACCAAACAGTTGTTCACCCATCACACTCAATATTCTCTTAATTTATCCATCCTTTCCCTTAAACTCTAAAGGAAGTGGGAGGACTAGTCTTGGTGGAATTCACATGACAAGTGCTTTTCCTGATACATGCATCCTGTATTCATCTTTGTACCCTTTGGATAATTTTCCATACAAAATGTTTCCATGTGCAAACACCAAACACTATCTACATCAGATTATCCTGGCTGAGGAATTCTGGGAGTTGAAGTCCACACATCTTAAAATTGCCAAGGTTGGACACCCCTAAGCCTCCACCACTGATTTATTTCAAACTTAACAAAAGGAGAATGAAAAGAATAGATAGCATTTATTTTTGTAGACACATTTCCCTAATTTATTTATTTAGTAAACATATTTATATAGCTCTCCAACTCGTACATAAATAACTCCAGGCCATTTACAGCATATCTTGAGAAATTCATCACAGTGTCTATAGTTGTGGTTACTGTTGAGGTTGTTATTTAGGAAAGAATAACCTATGGATTATGCACAAAAAGAAACCAACAAATTTTATTAGAATTTCTAAAAACAAGCTGGGCTATTTCTTGATGTGAAAAAAAAAACTAGATCAAATAATTTTTTTTGACCTGGTTTTGTAATAATTGTAACATATGTTAGTATATACTGTGTATATATGTATATATGTGTATGTGTGTATATATGTATATGAATACACAGATCCACATAAAGTACTGTGCAAAAGTCTTAGGTCACCACCCGCTTTGTTTCAGCAAAGTTTTAATGACCATCCATAAGTATTTTTTGGTCTCTGTATTAATATTCAAACAGAAAATACAGGAAATATGAACACAAAATTTAAACAAATAATTTTCAGAACAAAATGGCTTCTTCAGACAAACGTCGATATTAAATAGTTGCCACTTTAGCTTAAGGAAGCTGTTTTTTCTGCTTTTTCCTGTTTCTGAAAACTACATACAAATTTCCTGTATTTTCTGATTGTATTCTAATAAAGAGACTGAGGAATAATTTTATATGGTCATTATACCATTGCTAGAGCAATTTAATGGTTGCCTAAGACTATTGCCAGTATTGTGCGTGCGTGCTGACATATAAATAAATAAATTTATATGGGCTGACATATAAATAAATAATTTACAATGAGAATGGATGGTTTGTTCTTGCAGATGGGTCATCTTTACAATGTTTTCTAACAACACTATCATAAGCATATTACTGGCAAAAGCAAGCACTCTGCACTTTGCTGAAATATTTTTTATAAGTCTAATGAGGGATACTTTATGTTTGAACATGTTTGTAAGAATAAATGCTTGTCATCAACTTCTGAATAGTAGTCTCTCAAAGATAATTCTTCTTTCACAAAAATAAATAACATATGATACACTTAATTTTAAAAAAGGAGAAAAATATATGGAGATTTTGCCTTTGGATTCAGCAAAAATTGAAAAATATCTAAATTCTTCTTAGCATGAAATGGGTTTTCCACCACAGTGAGTAATGAAGTACTAATGTAAAACAATAAATAATTGTTTCATGAAAGATAAAACTTACATTGATTGAAAATACAGTAACTGAATGTAAGCCACTGTTGACACTGACAAAGAAATTACATGTTATCTTTTGTCATACGTAAAAATTTCAATCTGCAAACCTTAATCACTTTCTTTAGTTTTAATAGCTATCATGAAATGTCAAATAATTTATATTTCTTTAGTTAATCTGTGTATTCATTCATATTAGAATGAGACTGTGGACTTCCTTCATGTTACATCCTGATGAAAAAGACTTTAAGGGTAATAGCCACAGGCAAAGTATATCTAATACACTGGAGAAATGTTAAAGTATATATATATTTCCTTCTGTGTTTCCTTAGTTTAATTTACGGGAAAATGCACTTTTTCAAAACGTTAAGATAGGATATTGAATTGATAGAAAGAGTATTTGATTTAAAATGCAATGATTGGGCCATGAGGATTCAAAGTAAAATGCATATCTCATCACCAATGATTCCTAAGTGGACCCCATAAGATTATTTCTTGGATTCTTTGCAATTCAGCAGCATCTACTGACCTACTGATTTAATCAGGGCAATTCTGCCATGTGAAAACCTGTTCTTCATACTCAGAAGTAAAATGTCAGGAATTTATATAAAAATATGAGTTCAGTGGCACTAGAATGTCACAGCACATAATTCACAGACTTACAGTACATATTTGCTCAGGAACTGATGAAAAGCATCAGCCCTTGTAAAACATACAAAAATGCCAGAATCTCATGTAATCCAGTCAAAATGCTAAAAGAATGATGAATCACCAAGGTTTAGCAGTTGTCTAAGAGGATGTACTTGCCTTATTCAAGAGGAACAGGTAAAAACTAAAGAGTGCATTCAGACACAGAAAAATCAGGGAAATATTATATATGAGACATTCTTGGTGCGGAGCTTGGATATTGCTTGCATATTGCAAGCAAACTATCAAGCTCAGAGAGCACCAAGGAGTCCACAATTCAACTCCAAGCTACATATATTCCCTTCTATTGAAATATAATATATTTCATGAATTGGGGGTACAGAAAATATAGCCAAATTCCAGTCCAAGATTTTTTTGAGAAAATATGCATTGTATTGTAATTCCTGTAAATGAGGTATAGTGTATAATGAAGAGTCAGGCCAATGTTCAGACGTCCTAATGACTAAGTGAAGTTAGTTTTTGGCAATTTATATGCTGCCAAATTAGAAAATGACTCTTGGTGGCTCACAATAAAAACATTAAAAATATAAATATAAGAGATAACAACTAATTACGAAAATCACCAAAATTACGCAGGCAGAACAGAAGGGGTGGAGTATCAGTGGGGAGATGTATGACTTGCTTAATCCACCAGATAACTCCTGTGGATTTATTTATCCACCAGATAACTCCTGTGGATTTATGTGACACAACTGACTGTGCCCCAGGTCAGCTGGGAGACCAGATCTTCAGCCCTTCTGGAAGGCTGAGAGTGTGGGGGTAGACCTTACCTTAAGGGGCAAGATGTCTCAAAGGATAAGGGCCATGGTAGAGAAGGTTCTTCTCCTGGACCTCACTAGCCAAAATTCCTTGACTGACGGGGTTTGCAACATGCCTCCTCTGCCAGCCCTGGTGGGGTGCAACAGTTCCTTAGGTAATGAGGGCAAAGGCCATGAAGGGCTTTAAAAGTGACAATCAACATCTTGAATTGCACCGGAAGCAGACTGGCAGCCCGGGCAATTTGTGGAACAGAGGTGTGGAACAATTTGTGGCACGGAGGCAGCATCACAAATTTACACCACCAGGGATGGAGATGTAAATTTGAGTATCATCCACATAGTAATCCACATGGTGATGGATGATCTCACACAGCAGTTTTATGTAGATGTTAAATAGAAGTGGTGAGAGTACCAAGCCCTGTGGCATGCCACATAGAAGCAGCAGAGAACTGGACCTCTCACTCCCGATTAACACCAATTGGGACCTGCCTTGGAGAAAGGAGCCAAAACAGCACAAAAATGTGTTACCCAGCCCCAGCACCCATAGCTGGCCCAAAAGGATACCATGGTTGATGGTATCAAAAGCTTCTGAGGGGTCAAGGAGAGCAAAGATGGATGCTCTACCCCCATCCTACTCTCACCAGAGTTCATCAACAAGCGCAAACAATGAGGTTTCTATCCTATACCCAGGCCTGATTCCAGACTGAAATGGGTACAGATAATCCATTTCCTCCAGGACCCTCTGGAGCTGCCATGCAACCATTTTTTCTATCACCTTCCCTAGAAAGGGTAAGTGGGGCACTGGGTGAAAATTGTCCAGGCAGGTGGGATCCAGTGATTTATTTTTAAGAAGGGGGCAGACCCAGGGCTTCTTTAAAGGACCCAGAAACATACCGTCCAGTAGTGAGGCATTTATGACTGCTTGGACCCACCTGATGGTCACCATCCTAGTGGGTTTCACCAATCAGGAGGAACAAAGAT
Organism: Acrochordus granulatus; assembly: GCA_032468055.1. Taxonomy (NCBI): domain Eukaryota; kingdom Metazoa; phylum Chordata; class Lepidosauria; order Squamata; family Acrochordidae; genus Acrochordus; species Acrochordus granulatus. The sequence goes on along the minus strand of JANHZU010008442.1, from coordinate 125,120 downwards.
CTAATAAGGCAAGGCTACACAGAGAATTCCTGCACTCGGCTTTTCCAGAAAGAAAATATAAAAAGGTTTCTGTATTAGAGTTTTCAATATAAAACCTGCCCACTTCATCCATTAATCTTGCTTTCATTTTTCTTCGTATACTCATGCTATATCCTTTCATATTTATCTCTGAATCCTCAGGGGCTCATAGTTTCTGTCATTGGTCTGGACCTTGAGGCAGGCTTTTAAGGATAATTCTTTTTCAATCTCTGATTTGGACTATGGCTTCCCAGATTCCGTGATTTCAGAGGTACCATTAACCCATCTTCATCTTTCAAGGAAAAGTCATCAGAAGGGACCATAGATCAACATGTGTTCAATATTTCTCCTGTGATAAATTAATTATTTTGCTGATGAACCTCTTGTCTTTGTTTATTTGTAGCATTTTTGCTCTATAAGCAAAGCAATACAAATCACAGCAGAATACAAACCACCAACAATACAGTGATTTTAAAATAATAAATTAAAAACATCTAATCTCAACACTGTCATGATTTAAACTGGTAGTAAGCAATGCTGTGAAAATAAAAATGCGTCCAGTTTCATGAGGGTCCAAAAAAAGTGTTTTAAGGCCCTTTTAAAATCTCTGCTCAAATTTAGTTCAAAAGGAGTCTACTACAAATAATATGAGTAAAATTTTAAAAAAAGTTAATTTTGCATGGAGAAAGAGAGCTTTGAAACTTTCGATCTAGCTTCCAAAATTAAACATAGGAACCATTAAGATAAATGTTTTTAAACTGAGTTATCATAAACCTATGCCTTTTCTCGGCTGCACTTTTCTAAAATAAGATTTAGAAAAATGTTTGAATGGATGCCAACAGATGCCATTAGTATTCATGCTTTGCCACTGATCAGTGTCCCAGCTGATCCTATTATATAAATTAAGCAAGTTTAATTGAAAAAAACTCTGCTAACAAAGATATAATCCATATATAATGTTGTTCCAGAAGTTCGATTGTTTTGAATTATGATATGCAATGAAGTGGTATGTAATGTCTTTTTGAGTCCTAAGATAATGAAATAATTCTAGGATTTCAGATAGTTATGGTAGGTAGCATGTTGGAAAAGCTGACTTAAATAGTTGGCACAATGCAATATTTATTTCTTCTATTTATTTGTATCCTGTCTTTATTGTTTTGGCAAACAATCCAACACATGTTCCTCCTCTTATTTTCTCCACAGCAACAACACTGTGAGGTGAGTTGGATTGAAGGAGAGTGACTGGCCCAAAGCCCCCCCCCCAAAAAAGCTGGGTTTTTTTGTTTGTTTTTTCGGATAGCATGTACATTTATTTTCTTGCTCCTATGCCTCTCTGTCTCTTTGGTGTTCTTGTTGCTTGAGATAGCTTTCCAGACGACTGAATGGAAAAGAGTGTAAGAATACTCCGTTGTTATGTGTTCAATATAACAAGACTGATGCAATAAACATCAGCATGAGTAAGTAACAAAGAAAGGAGCAAAACAAAACTTCATGTTTTTCGTATCCATATGTAAGTCATAGATTCATCACCCACCATCATCTTTTTGAATGAATTATAAAATTATTCTCAAAATCTTACCGTGGCAGGTAGGTAAGGCTCTGTTCCATCCAGGTCTCCCATCATCTCCCATGATGCACGTAAGTGTAGAGTATCCTTGAAGAACATAACCAGCATCACAATAATATGTGACTGTTGATCCCAATTTATAATCCATCCCAAGCCTTGTGCCATTCATGATATTCCCAGGATCAAAGCACGACTCACGTAATTTGGCTTGAATATGAGCAGAGGGGAAAGACAGGGCTGCTGTTAGAATGCGTTTAATTGGCTGCATTGAATTTTTAAAATATTGCATACCCATGAGGGACAAGTAGCAACACAGTAATAGGCATAATTTCTTTTTTTCAAAGAATATGTTATGCATTCAGTTAGTCCAAAATAATCTTTGTGAGGATAGATGTCAAAAGCATCTTGGGTATTTATTTCCCCTGTGATAAACAAGATTAAGATACTCTAATGACTTTCTTTTCTCCCATCACCTATCTCGCTTAAAACAAAAAACAAAAATAATGTAATCACAATTAATTTTCAGTATTCCAGTTTCTCCCCCTCTCCTTCCTTCCTTCCTTCCTTCCTTCCTTCCTTCCTTCCTTCCTTCCTTCCTTCCGTCCTTCCTTCCTTCCGTCCTT
>JANHZU010008442.1:92435-106265 GCA_032468055.1 Acrochordus granulatus | reverse complement strand
TTCAGATTTCATGAATCGGTAAAAGGGCTGTGCTAAAATAATAGAATAAAAAGACAAGATAAATGATCTCAGCGATTTTTGCACTCCCTTAGACTTACAGGATTAGACCACTGTGTCCTCTCTGCATTGTTCAAGGCAGAAATCCAAAATGAAGCTTTCTCAACAAATATTTGTCATGGTAGTGCTTGGATATTCAGTGTTGAGAGCTCACCATTTTATTTGGTGACTGGTTGTACTGTTGAAACTGCTGTCCTGAAGTTCTTAACATTTAATGGTAAGTTACCACAAGTAGCTCATGGTGTGTTACAACAGTAATTGTATTATTCTGTGTCCTGTATTCTAGGATGATAGAGAATAGATATTTTGAACTTGAGATACCACCCCTTCAGGTATTTTACATGAATATCATATACCTGTTTTCCCAAGCCAAATGTATTTATTTCAAGCCATCCTTTTTTGTAAAGATAAAGGTTTCCCCTTTCAGTCGTGTCCAGCTCTAGGGGACAGTGATCATTTCTGCTTCATAGCCAAAGAGCCAGCATTGTCCAAAGTTGTGTATGCAGTCATGTGGCCAGTGTGACTATATGCCAAGGTGCACAGAACACTGTTACCTTCCCACCAATTTAGGTGGTACCTATTTATCTACTTATTTTTTTTAAATGCTTTTGAACTGCCAGGTTGGCAGTAACTGCAAATAACAGGAGCTTACCCCATTACATGGCACCTAGGTCAACAAGTGGTCAAGCCCAGCATGTTAACCGTTAGGCCACTACACCCTTTTTTTAATCCTGACTCTACCCCATGCCTCCCCTGCTGCCTTTATGTTGTGGATGCTCTTTCAGAAAATTAGAATGATATGGTTCTGTCTGATCTTTCTCATATTCAACCTCTTTTCACCCTCCATATTTATTATGTCTGCATAAAAAAGACTACAGTATATATATGAACAGATTTGGATATGTGGGTTGCCTGTGATATAAATATTGTGTTTATAGGACAAATGTTCCTCCAAATGACTGTTATTTACATAACATGGTAAGCATAGTTAATTTTAATGTTGCTTTGTGTGAATGACTAAGCATATGGTACAAACCCAGCCTCATTTAATGGCTCTGTGAATTGTGCAAACCCCCAAAATGGGCTGATAAGATAATCATCTTAAGTCTATTGTATGAATGTAGTCATTTGAGTATAACAAAATTGCTTGCAGTATTTGCAAAATTTCTGTGTTCAGAATGATTTATTCCATTTTTTCCCCTTTGAATTATTATAAAGCTGTTTCTGGAATCATTTTCCCAGTCAGAATTAACAACTGGTATAGCTGTTAAATAAACTAAAGTTCTCCTCCTCCTCAGCATCCTCCTCAGTCACACCAACCTCACAGAATCCATGTGCCTCCTTCCTAGGCCTTCCTTTTCTCCTTCTGCCCAGTAGCTCCATCCTCAACAACCTCTTCCCAACATACTCTTCATCCTTCTGCAACACATGCCCAAACCATCTGAGTCTCTCTTCTCTCATTTTGTCGCCAAACCTTCCTACCTGTGCTGTCCCACTAATATACTCATTTCTAATCTTGTCCAACTTTGTCACACCCAATGAAAATCGCAGCATCTTCAATTCTGCCACTTCTAGCTCCGCCTCTTGTCTTTTGGTCAGGGCCATTGTCTCCAGGCCATACAGCATTGCTGGTCTCACCACCGTAGATCTTCCCTTTCACTCTTGCAGATACCTTTCTATCACAGATCACTCCTGACACTCCATCCACTCCATCCTGCTTGCACTCTGTTTTTCACTTCTTTGTTACATTTCCTGTTACTTTGGACAGTCGAACTTAGGTATTTAAACTCTTCCACCTTGACCACCTCTATGTCTTGCAACTGCATCCTTCCACCATCCTCTCTCTCAGTTATGCGCACGTACTCTGTCTTGCTCCAACTGACTTTTATTCTCCTTCTCTCCAGTGCGTACCTCCATTTCTCCAGATTCTTCTTAGTGAGCTCCCTACTTTCACTGCAGATCACAATGTCATCTGCAAGCATCATATTCCATGGAGACTCCTGTCTGACCTCATCCATCAACCTGTCCATCACCATTTCAAGCAGGAAGGGGCTGAAGGTCGATCCTTGATGCAAACCCACCTTAACTTTAAACCAGTCTGTCATTCCTACTGCACACCTCACTGCTGTCATACTGTCTTCATACATATCCTCTACCAGCTTCACATACTTTTCCGCTACTCCAGACTTCCTGATACAGTACCACAACTCCTCTCTCGGCACTTTATCATATGCTTTCTCCAAATCCACAAACACACAGTGCAGTTCCTTCTGGCCTTCCCTGTATTTCTCCTGTAGCACTCTTAGCACAAACATTGCATCGGTAGGACTCTCGGCATAAAGCCATATTGCTGTTCACTGATCATCACCTCTCCTCTCAACTGAGCTTCTACTACTCTTTCCCATAGCTTCATGATGTGGCTCATCAACTTTATGCCTCTATAGATGCTGCAGCAATATGCATCCCCCTTGTTCTTAAAAATCAGGACAAGCACACTTCTTCTCCACTCCTCAGGCATTTTCTCACTTTCCAGAATCTGGTTAAACAATCTGGCTGGGAACTTCACTGCCATCTCTCCTAAACAGTTCATGCCTCTCCTGGAAAATTATCTGAGCCAACTGCCTTTCCATTTTTCATCCTCTTCATAGCCCACTCACCTTGTCCTTATTAATTTCCTATGTTCACTGTGTTTGCCTCATCTAACCTCTTCTCTCTCTCATTTTCTACATTCATCAGTTCATCAAAGTAGTCCTTCCACCTACCTTGGTTTGTCAGCACATTTCCGTCCACATATTTTACCACCCTAACTTGCATCACTTCCCTCTCTGCTCCATTTCTCTGTCTGACCAGCCGATACAAGATCTTTTCTCCTTCCTTTGAGTTCAGCTTCTCATACATCTCATCATATGCCTTTGCCTTTGCCACTTCTCTCTTCACTCTGTTTCGCATCTCCTTATACTCTTGTCTACTTTCCTCATTCCTCTTGCTATTCCAATTTTTCTTCACCTGTCTCTTTCCTCTTCTGCTTTCCTGAACTTCTTCATTCCACCACCAAGTCTCTGTCTCCCTTACTCTTTCCAGATGTCATACCAAGAACTTTCCTAGCTGTCTCCCTCTCCATTTTGGCAATCGTTGCCCAGTCATCCCATTCCTCCTTATTGATGCTCAGGATCTGACTCACCTTATTCCTAAATTTCACACAAAATTCTTCCTTTTTCAGTTTCCACCATCTATTTTTTGGTACAGTCCTCAGTCTCTTCCTTTTCCTTATTTCTAAGATCGTCTTGCAGACCACCATTCTATATTGTCTAACCACACACTCTCCTGCCATCACTTTACAGTCTCTGATCTCTTTCAGACTGCATCTCCTGCAGAGAATGTAGTCCACCTGTGTGCACCTTCCTCCAGTCCTATATGTCACCCTTCTTCCACTCTTATATGTCATCGTTCTTAAAATATGTGTTTGCCACTACCATTTCCATTCTTTTTGCAAAATCCACCACCATCTGCTCTTCTACATTTCTCTCCCTGATACCATACCTACCCATCACCTCCTCATCACTGGTGTTGCCTTCACCAACATGTCCATTGAGGTCTGCTCCAATCACTACTGTCTCTTCTCTGGGTATGCATGCCACCACTTTACCCAACTTACTCCAAAATTCAAAAAAGGATTGTTTCTCATCCATCTCACACCCAACTTGTGGGGCATATGCACTGATTACATTTATCACTACCTCTTCAATTTCCAGTTTCACACTCATGATTTGGTCACTCTCTTCACTTCTAATACATTACTGCTAAGCTCTTCCTTTAACATTATTCCTATGCCATTTCTCTTTCTATCCATGCCATGGTAGAACAGTTTGAACCCACCTCCAACCATCCTCACCTTAGTGCCCTTCCAATCAGTCTCTTGGACACAAAGTATATCTATCTTTCTCCACTCCATCATATCAGCCAGTTCTCTTCCTTTACCTGTCATAGTACCAACATTTAAGGTTCCTACTCTCATCTCGACACTTCTACCCTTTATCCTCTCCTGCTTTCTCCGGGCACACCTACTCCCTCTCCTTCTCCTCCTTTATCCAACAGTAGCACACTTCCCAGCGGTACCCTGTTGGTTAACAGTACTGCTGGCGGTTGTTGGTAACCCAGGCCTTGATCAATCTGGTGTGGAAATCTGTTTGTTTATTTGCATATTAAGTTAGCATAGGTTTTATGCCAGATACCTTTCCTGATGCAACCCTCCCATATTTATCTGGGCTTGGGACTGGCACTAGGGCTACACTGGTTAACCTTAGTGGCTGGGTTACATGTATTATAAATACATGCACAAATTCTTCCACTGACACTTCATTATTGACATCAGTCTGTTTGTTTTGAAGAAATAGAAGTAATCGTCCTCAATTTAGACATCTCTAATGCCTATGATAGATGGATTTACCCTTTTCAAAAATATATTGCCAACTGAGTCCTTTTCTCTTCCAACTGCAATGTTTGAACAAATGCTTCACTGAAAAGTTTTCACCAGACATGAGAATATCTTTTTTAAGTTGGATTTGCCATCATTGTTTCTTATTGTTAGATGTATAGTTCTCACTGATCTTACTTTAATATGCTGAGAATACCTTGATGGTAGGTTGGCATAGATAGTACTAAATATGTACTTACATTTTTTTTAAAGCAGTCAATACTCTCAATACTTTCTGCTCTGCAGAATTTTTAAATTGAAAATCTCCTCTTTAACTCTGTTTCTCCCTGTAGATCTGACCCTCCCCTCTGTGTTCAACTGAGAATGGGAAAAGACTATTATCTTGTAGGGAGAAATAGTTATTTGACCTGCTTTTACCCACTTTCAAATGTCCTCTCTTTCTTTGATATTTGAACTATTTCTTTACAAACTATCTTTGGAGAAGGTTTTCTGAAACGTAGAAACAAAAATATATATTTTTCATAAAATAAAAAAGATGGTTTACATGTTTATTAAAATAGGTGACCTCTTGTTTGAACCATGTTTATTATTGGTTCTATGCTATTAAATTTCATAACTGATTGTATTTAAGATTATTTTTAAGAAGCAAATCTCTTTTATGTATGCAGGAGAACTCTCCTTCTTGGACTAAGGATGGAAACTGGGCCACAATAATAGAATATTCATTAATTAATATACTTTGTTCACTGCAGTGTTTAACTAAGGAGGCATAAATTTGCATTACTTATTCCACATACTTTCTGACTTTACGTGACATGTTTTGTTTAAACTCCATCACCTAATGCAAATGCAGCACCTCATGCATTTTCTAGGTGATATCAAACCCTAAAATGATTCAGAACTATGTGCAAACTCTGGGTTAGTTTATTATTTACATATCCTTTTTTTGACTTGAAGTTTTTGTTGTTTTTATAATTCTCTTGCCTTCTTACATTCGCAACAATTTTAAAAATCTCTCCAGATTGGTTTGAAGTTTTGATGGAGCAACACATACCCATTGTTGGAGAATGGAATTCCTGACTACACAATGTAATAATAACAGCTGTTATTTATGAAAATAATCCTCCCTCTCTCCCTTCCTTTCCTGCCTACTTGCTTGCACAAAGAACTAAACACAAAATGTTTTGCACAATACCACTGAAATTTCCTTGAACTGGAATTGCTCATTTAATATACTGTAGAATATTATTTACTTTTTTGTAGCTACTTCACATCCATGATTCATCATTCTGTGATGGATAAATCCCAAGATCTCATCTACAATTTCCAAAATATAATTACAGACAGAGAAAAAAAAAGTTCCATTTAAGTATTTTGTAGGATGAAATTTTATCCTTTTTCAATTACTGTATTCTATGAAGTTCTGCCTGCCTGATCTCCCAGCACTATCTATTCCAACAGTGACTCCCTACTTTATACCATTATAAAATTGCATTAATACATTGCTTTACCCACTATCATAGTTATTAAAATGAAATATTACATATTTTCCCAAGACAAATTCTCAGTCATTTCCCTTGAAATCTTCTACCCATAGATTCATCAGAATTTCCTCTTCAGTGAATTATTGTTCTTTTTAATACCCTTCAATCCACATCCCATCTAGTATTTGCTAGACAGCATGATTGAAAGTCTCAGCAAACTTGTGAGTTTCTTATCTTATCCATTTCATCCATTTCATCATTAATCAGGTATTATCAGAACGCTTCTCACTATACACGATTAACATTATTCAATACAGAAATAAAATTGGCTGTAGAAATTCAAGGCAAAGAAGTTTAAACTGAGCCAGAAAATCCATAGGGAAGAATTAAACAAAATAGAAGTCAAAGTCAAAGCAATAATAGTTCAAATCTCCATTTGTTTTTGTGTGTATTACTGATCAGTGCAAAGCAGAAAGCACATAGTTGTATTCACCATCCTAACTTTTTTGGCAGACACACACAAACACACCTATTGATGCCCCTCTTAGAGCAAAGCAGTAGAATATACGCCTTTATATAAAACAAAGGTGTAGTGTTTGCTAAATATTCAGGTAGTTCTCAACTTACCACCATTCACTTAAAAGCCATTTGAAGTTACAACGGCATTGGAAAAAATGTGATTTAAAACTGATTCTTGAAGTTATTATGACTGTTACAACATCCCCACATGATCAAAATGTGGGCATTTGGCAACTGGCATGTATTTATAACAGTGATCTTCCAGTTAGCTTCCAACAAGCAATGTCAACGGGGAAGCCTGACCCACTTAACAACCATGTGTTTCACTTACCAATTGCACTAATTCATTTGCCAATTGCAGTTATTCACTTAACAACAATAGCAAAAAAGACAATGCAATTGGGTGTGTCTCACTTAATAACTGCCTTGCTTAGGAATGGAAATAATGGTTCCAGATATGGCCATAAGTCAAGGACTATTTGCATATCTGCATAGGGAATAGTAGTATTCTCATGCAGATTTGTTAATTCAGATTTTAGATAGTCATGCTATTCTACTTGTTTGACTCAACTCTAATTATCTATCAGTCACGTACCCACAAACAAGGAAACACATAGGCTCTAAGAACAATATTTTAATTTATACTTCATCTGACTCATTTCCATTATTATGCCAGCATTTCCACGAATCCCACTCTAAACACTGCAAAAATGCTAAATGTGAAGAATATGTTGGAATTGTTTCCTTCAACTGATGAAGCAGGCATTTTGTTAACTTTACTGATGTCTATCACTATGCCAGGAAAAATCATATTCACCCAGTGAGTGATTTGAGAATACATAAAATATGTGGTTAAAAAGTCAAGATGGTAGCTATGATGGTACCTTGAAGTTCTGCCCAGTTTTAGAGCATTGAAAAGCTTCAATCACAAGAGCATGGCCATAAACCTGACTTTCTGACCATGCCTTGCAAACACTCTTAGTCATAATCTAACCAGTGCATCCTCAACCAACAATTTGAAGTCAACATCACAAATTAATGATTTGCATCTAAAAAAGTTACAGAATGGAGACAGATATCAACATTCAATTATCGAAAAAAGTATTCTGAAGCTTCATAGAGTCAGTATTGTTTTGATGTCATGTATTGGACGGCATGTGAAAGCCTGATAGATCAGATCAAAGTTTTTTTTTAATTCTCTACATTGGTCAGAAGTTCTTACTGTAGTAGCAGTCTAGTTTCATTAGCATTTTTTTCTTTCATATAGAGATTCTACATTTAGTCACATATCGGTATATCTAGTCAATCTATATTGGTTTTTCTGCTGTTTTTTTCTTTAAAAATCTGTAATTATTTTATTGTGTTGGCAACACAGACCTGAGACATGTCTGACTGATACAGAACTACTAGCACAGTTTGGTTCAAAAGTATACCAAACAATATATTTCTTTGTGTCACTCAAGAGATAGGGAAGACAAATTCAGTAATCAGACTCTTCAAAGAAGTTTGATTGTCAACAATCAAAGCTACTGAATCATGAGAATTTTTACTCTGGCAACACACTGAGCAGTCTGCACTTCCATTGAAACAAATGTTTACTTTCAATAAATGTAGTGATACAGAAAGAATTAGCAAAAGGGAATGGATTAATAAGAAAGATAAAGTGAAATTGTGGAAGAGTAGCCTTGCTCTTTAATATTATGGTACTGCATTTGAGTCAGATAAAAAAAGCAGTTTTGAAGTTTCATAAAATACAGTTTGTTTCATCAAAAAGGAATCAGAATATGGGATAAATTGGATCACATGAAAGACTAATATATCAATTAACTTTATCTTGAAAGTGCTAATTTTAATATTCGATGCTGTAAACTGTGTCAGCTTGGATGATTTGGGATTTGACAAGACTTAATTAACAAACCTGACATTATTTAATTCATTTTATTGTAGAACATTTGTAGACTTCCTCAGGAAGGTCAGCTTGTGCGAGCAAACCAAAAACAAATATCTCAAATAAAACAATACAGTAATTCCACATTATCAGAAATGGATGTTCCCACTTACCCTAGGGCTGAAAGACCCACTGAAACAAGATAATTGTAAGTGCTTTCATATCTTAAAGAAGCACATGAGCAAATTACATATTAGGGATAGTGTTTTCCACGATATAGGGGCTATTACTAGGGAAAAAAAGGCCCTCTCTTCTAATTCAAGACGTCTTCACTACAAGTTAGGATAGACCTTCTCTCAGTATAAAGATCATATCATTTTCAGTGCACAAAAGCTTGCTTGGGCTATACCATTGTTACACTTCAAGGTCCAATGCAAGATGCTAGTTACCCCATTTAAAGCCCTGTAAATGAAAGAGCTACTTATGGGGCTGCCCATGTCTCAGAATCTCTGCCTACCTTACCAGATCATACAAGATCTCGTCTGCATGACTTCTTGTGGGACAGAGGAGTTGTGCCTTCTCTGTTGCAGTGCCTGTCCTATGGAACTCTTTAGTCTTCAAGGCCCTCATCTTTTTGGCCTTCTGGAAGATTGTGTAGACTATGGTATGATTTGTATGGTTAAGTTTGTTTTAAGTTTGTGGAAATAATGATTCATTAGTTGCTTATCACATACTCCGACCATTTCCAAAAACAAAAATAATGCATTTGTTCATAAATATAATTACCTTTTATTGTAACATAATAGTGAGTATGTTTGTGTGAATATGAGTGTATAAGAGACAAAGGGAGGAGGGAACAGATAGCCAATGGCTAACTAATCCAAAACCATCAGGAATTTTCACAACAGTTTCAAAGTCTATATTTTCAGTATTTGAGCCAAATGTTCTATCAACTTACTTGAAAACTGAATGGCAAACCCAGATTTGCTGATATAGAAGTCTGTATCAAATTGTATTGTCACTATATTGAGAGTGCTGTGGATGCCTTCTGGAATAAGAGAGCCACTGATTTCTTTCAGCAGCATGTCGTTTTCAGGTGGCCCATCCCAAACATGTAGAATATCATGTGAAGCTTCAGTATCAAATGCAAGAAATTGGAGGCTGTAAAAAAGAAAAAATATTCATGTCTCATTATAAATTAGTTAATTAATTAAAGATAAAGTTTTCCTCTTTCACTCGTGTCTGATTCTAGGAGGTGGTGCTCATCACTGTTTCATAGCTGAAGAACAAGCGTTGTCCAAAGATGTTCTTATGGTCATACAACTGACATGACTATATTCTGAGGTGCACATAACATTGTTATTGTTCCCACCAATTTAGGCAGTACCTATTTATCTATATTTTGCATGCTTTTGAACGTCTAGTTTGGGGCTAGGGCATATAATGGAAGCTCACTCCATTACCCAGCACCTGGAACTTGGGCTGCCAACTTTCCAGCTGACAAGCCCAACATCTTAACCATTAGGCCACTATGCTCCTTTGATTAATTAGTTGCAACTAAATCTATGCTTCCAGGAGTTATAGCTTAGAATGGAGAAATAATGTAGTGGGTCTCCTCCATGGGTCTTTTTGTCTTTATCTGAACACTTCTTATGTAAATCTAACATGAATCTAATCATCTCTATGGTTGTTAGCACTGCTGGAGAAGGACTCAGAACGTAGCAAATTAAAGCAATGAACTCATCCGTTAGGTCTTAGATATTCAAAACAACCATCAGACTTTTAATAACCATACATTTTTTTTTAATTCTACACACACTTGGAACAAATACTGGGTTCTCCTAAAATTGCCTAAATCATTTTAGTCCACTCAATAATATGACAGATAAAGCAACTGCCATGTTCCACTTGTTAAGCACTATCCCAGCATATGTTTATATCCTTATTGCTATTTCCAAAAATAATATAAAGGAGCACAGTGGCCGAGTGGTTAAGATGCTGGGCTTGTTGGCTGGAAAGTTGGCAGCTGGGCAGTTCGAGACCCAAGCACCGCCACGTAATGGGGTGAGTCCCGCTAGTTGCCTCTGCCAACCTAGCAGTTTGAAAGCATGTAAAAATGCAAGTACATAAATAGGTACCACCCTCAATGGGAAAAGTAACAGCGTTCTGTGCTCCATGGCATATAGGCATGCTGGCAACATGACCATGGAAGCGTCTTTGGACAATGTTGGTTCCTTGGCTATGAATCGAAGATGAGCACTGCCCCCTAGAGTTGGACATGACTGGTAGGGGAAAATTTTACTTTTTTAAAATAATATAACACCTTAAATTCTGAATAAAAGGCAAAATTTACATTAATAAATGCATTCCAACCATATTTTTTTATCTTTCAGAATACTTTTTTATCTTATTTTATCAACTAAGATTGTACTGGAGTACCTGACAATGTTTCCTGGATCTACTTCAATTATCCAAAGACAGCGCAAATTATTATCATAAGGAAAGGGATAGCCGGGAGACAAGATTCTTCCCGAAGATTCTCCTTTAAAACGACCTCCACATTCAGCTGGCAAACACAAAGTGTATAATTGTTATTATTTGTGACAAATGTTGATCATGATATTTCTGTAGCAGCTAATGCATGTGGAATAAAAGGAGTTTCATTCCAACACTATCATAGCATCCATCTTAAGATTAAACTAAATACAGGTTGTCCTCACTTACTGACTGCCTCATTCAATGATTTTTCAAAGTTACAGTGGCACTGAAAACTGGTCTTTGAACTTGTAGCTGTCACAGCATCCCTATGGTCATGTGAATGGGATTTGGATGCTTCATAACTGGTACATATTTACAACAGTCCCAGTGTCCCACAGACACATGATCACCCTTTGCAACCTTCACAGCTGGCTTCCAACAAGCTCAGTCACTGGGGAAGTTGAGAAGAAATTATAACCTAATGGTTTAAGCACTTAACAACCTGTGGAAATATGCTTAATGACTGCAATGGGAATTGGAATTGATGTAAATTCAGTGCAGTCATAAGATGTCTCACATAAGAACTGTTTTGCTTACCAACTGTTTTGCTTATGGTTGGTAAGTGAGGATTACCTGTAATATGCAAAGTTTCCAATATGATTGGGACTAACAGATGAAGAGAAAAGAAAAAGATAATCCAACCCTTCTAATTTTCTGTATCATTACCCAATGTCTTTAATCATTTAGAAAGGAAAAGAGAAGAAATGAGTGAATGTTCTATCACAGCTATTTTCAGAATCTCCTCCATCCTTTTAAACATGGATGTGTATGTTTGTATGTGTAATGTTACTGCATGATTATAATTGTTCATAAAATCAGAAAGATCCTGATTGAAATGTCTTCTTAGTGATGATGATCAAGCACCCTTCAGTATAATTTACATCGCAAGTTTTTTCTGAGAGAGAGAAAAAACCGTGACATGAAATGGGTGACTCTGAACAAGAGAAAATAAAAGTATCCTTTTATTTCCCCTTTGCAAAGTGACAGAAGCACATTTATGATAACCAGAAGTTGATTACCAATACAAGATGGCAGGGGATAATCCCAAGTCCTCCTTTCTCCAGTCATGCATTTCAGAAGACTACTCCCATGGAGAGTATAACCAGGATTGCAACCATAAATGATAGTGCTGCCAGCAAAATGGCCTTGGTCACTGATTTTGTATCCAAATTGTGGCACACCTGGATCCTCACAGTGAGAAAGTTCAAAACCTATGAAAGAAGCAAAATCAACAGTGTTTCCAAAACAATTTTTTTCTCCAAAGAATAGGTATTTAATGCAAACATTTGCTTTTTGTTACAACTTAAGTACCATAATGTTATGTTCTATAGCATGAGTACAGCTATTCTTTCTAACCTTTGCTGGAAATAGTTACAAGTTTGCATGAAACGGGTATGTGTGGTATTCATGAATACAATGGTGATTGGGAAATATCAAATACAAAACATGTCTGAAGAAGGAAGCAGTAAAAGATCAAGCAGAGGACTGTTTGTCGAAAGTTGACTGCGTACCAAAACAAAACGTCTTGCTTGTCATGGTGGAATGTACATCTCCAGGAACAAGAACAAGAAATGGAGGACGTATTGATAAGATAATGTTTAAAAGAATGTGGACTGGTAGCAATCAATTGGAAGTGCGAGACGACTCTTGATAGAGTGAGGGATTCCCCAAAGTCTCTTCCCATCCCTATACTGTAATATAGACTGATCACCAAAACAGTCATTTTGACCATCCATTGGACAATTTGACTATCTCATGCTTACCTCCATAGGCAGCAAGGTACTGTATATTTCATATTAGTAATCAATATATAAGAGGGTGTGGTGGCATAAGCAGTTAAGAAGCTGGGCTTGTTGGCTGAAAGGTCAGCAGTCCAAGTGAAATAGGTACCACCTTTGATGGGAAACATAACAGCATCTGTGTGCTTTGGCATGCAATCATGCTGGCCACATGACTACAGAAGCATCTTCAGATAAACTGTGGCTCTTCAGCTAGGAAACGGGGATGAGACCACCCCTTAGAGTTGGACATGACTGCAGGGGAAACCTTTACCTTTTTAAAAAAATCAATATATATTGGCATGGGCGTGCATTTGTACTTGTTTTCATCAAGTAAAATAATAAGTATTTTCGGAGATACTTACTGGTATATACAAGCTGAAACCCTTCATCTGTTCCCTCAGCATCTGAATTAAACTCAAGCCAAAGATGATTTGAAGTACTGCTCAGTGTTAGTCCTCTTAGAGAAGCTCCAGTAAATGCACCCAACAAATGTGCTGTATTATCTTTCCCATCATATATCTGAAAAGCAAATGTTTTACCAAATTTTGGTAATTTCAGTAAACAGAAAAAAGAGAGTAAAGACGAAACTTTCACTGAGATAGATCAGGACTGTATTGTTTCAAGAAACCAGAGGCTTGGTACTTTTAAAATAGGTCAAATTACTTTCTTTCAAATGCATGACCAAGGTAGGACTTCCACTTTAGCATAGGATCCATAAACAGCTCTTTACACTGCTCGCTAACATTTTGACGGTTGCACCCATTTGCTCTTTCAAGTCATATTAAAAGAGTCTCTGAAGTTTATTTCTACAAAACAGTTTATTAATTCATATACTGATATCAAAACAAAGCAAAGCAAATTACTACAGTGGAACTAGCAAATAAACTAGCTATAATTCTAAAGGACATTGTAATCTATATGCAAATTAGACATCTAGGCTTCCTGGTTGGCTTTTGAAGTACCAATTTATTTATTATCTTAAACAATTTCCACTCCCCTGCAGATATCCTTGGAAAACTATGAGAACATAAAAAAAATATATTCTTAAAAGATAAGGATTGTGTTCCTTTCATACACTGAACTTAGTTACTAAAGTAACTTAATACACTGAATCATGAACTGCCAGAT
>JANHZU010008442.1:74256-92335 GCA_032468055.1 Acrochordus granulatus | reverse complement strand
CTCAAAAAGGCAATCCATATGATATTTGGGTCCCTAAACTGTAAACTAGCATAAATTTCTGGAATGAAATCTTATGACCCATTTCAAAACAAATTGTGCGAAAATAGGCAAATAAATTCAATACAGATTGTTATTAATATATTACTATTATAATTAATATAATAAGTACAAGTGTACATACACACACACTAATACAGTCAGTATCCATGAGAAAGTAAGAACAAGCTCTTTATTTTATTTTTCCATGATGTTAACGTGACTTTATTTATATTATAGTAGCCTGGTTAGTGGTACCTATTTTTCAGAAATAAATGTATCCCTCCCAGATTGCAACATACCTTAAGAACATCTGCTTGTGCTAAATGGAATGTTCTGGCAGAAATATTAATTCCCTTCCCTGCTTGCACCTGAATGCTGTAAATACATTCATGATTGTTTTCATAGTTGAGTGGATAATTGGGGGACAGTAATATTCCTTCATTAGTGGTGGCAGAAGCTCCACATTCAGCTGTAGGTAAAACAGAATTCAGTGTATAAACTCAGTAGAAAACGTACATGAAATACCTTTGCAATTTAATAACTGTCCTGCCTATTCAATGCACATTCCTGATAGTTATAATCATAATGAACAAAAAAGTTGATTTTTAAAGTCTTCTTTTACATCTTTTACATCTTCTTTTACATTATGTCCCTTGTTTTTTTTTTTTACTTTCCCCTCTATTTATTTTTTTTTATGAATTTCTGAAAATGGGAATGGATAGACCTTGGGAGAAATGTACAGAATTTTAGAAAAAAAAGAAGCACAGGGATGAATGGCAAGAAATAATGATGGGTGAGAAAGACTTGTATTTCAAAACTGATAGAGAAAAAAAATTAAAGGATCCAAAAGAGAGAGAGAAAAAAAGAAAAGCAGTTTCACACAGAAACTACATTAAGGATGACTTTATAGAATACTAAACATGAGGGATTAGATTGCAAGTGAAGTGTAATTAATCATTATGAATGCAGTGTAGCTAAAAGAAAGAAGAACATACTGTAAATACCTGGTTATGACAATGTTAATAGTATTAATACAACAAAAGGCAATGAAAAGTTGTAACTTTAGAGATCTAAACCATCTCACCCACAGTCATCACTAAAATTAGTATACTATTTATTTTGGCCACTTGAGCAAAAAACATGTAGAATCGTACGACTCATTATATGTATGCATATATGTATATAATCTGGATGCCACTCTTTCCTATGGAGCTTCCCAAAGTATATTAGCCTAAGCAAAACACTTTTCCTTGGAACATTTCCAATTTATTTATTTTCCTGAAATGCTTGCAAGGTTGCTTTAAGAGAAGTCCACAGTTATCTACAAATCTTTCTCATTTTCTGGAGGTTATGTTGCAATCATTGTCTTTGTTCACTCTCTGATGGACAAATAAGCAGGCCTAGCCTTCATAGCAGGAATGATGTCCACTGTTTAAAAAAAAAGTTAAATTTTTGTCTCTCAGTTTTTAAAAAATTGTTTTTAAAAAACAAGATGGTGGTTGAAATAGTGTGATTGAAACTCAACTTGGCTTTTATATGTGCCACACCATTTTGATTTTTTTTTTACCACATCTGTCAGCCTTATTAGGTCTTCCAAGAAATTAACTCCAGAAGAAGGCCACAACTACCTTTACTGAGACTGGCTAAAATAATGATCTTGCAAATCTTATGCTGTATCTCCTCCCCCTTATACTTCTGCAAATTAGGGAGTTGTTTGTCTGAGCTTCTTCTGAATTTTATCTGTCTGTTGTGGACTTTAAAGCATGTTTTATCCCGTGTTGTTTTGGTAACAGAATTTGCATATGAAGGCTATCTTCCTTACTCTCCACATCACCCTAGAGGCCCCTCTAAAAACAGCTGTGTGATTGTTTCAAATGATGGTTAACTAGACTGTGAGAAGTTATAGCCCTCTTTCCTTATTTTGGAGAGGAAGTTGCTGAACTTTTATATGTATAAACAATTCCAAGCAAGCACTATAAAAACATATCAAAGCTATCACTGGACAAGATTCCAGCTATTATCACACTGAACGATAGTCTGAATACATGCATGAAATTGTAGTTAAAAACAAGTGTTTCTGACATAACAGGAATGAACAAGCACAGTTTTTTCACAGAGTAAAAAAAAAATCTTCCAGCATTGGAAGATTGGGTGGTAGACTTATTTTAAAATATTGCAAAGTAGTGAGAATGCTCAGTATGTCTATACACAAAGCTCCATGCTTCATAAAACTAAGTACAGGAAACATGGCTGTTAGTTTTTCTGCCAAGAGCTATATTTTATCAGTTTCATTTTCCTATTCATCAATTAAAATATATTTTTGAATCAATGTGTATGCATTGTTTCCATGTTCATTTGAATTTTTGCACTAATGGCCCAAATTCTGTGTGTATGTGGATTTTTTACAGCTTCAATCTATACTTTCACATAGTTTCATCAAGAAAATTCAAATTAAAACTTTTTACTCAATAGCCATTCTTTAGGGGTTTCAGAAGAGAGAGATATTAATAAGAGAAATCGGAATCTATCTCTTTTTCTTAAAAAAAATAATTATATTCCTCTGAAAGGAAGAAATGGTTTCTTGCTTCATGTTGATCATATATAAAAATATGAAGGGGAATGGCGAAGCCAAACATAAAGAGGAAGTTACTATAAGAGTTAGACTGGATTTTAAGATTATAAATGCAACCTTCCTAAAATGTTATAAAGAGAACTAATCAGCAACAGCAATTAACTGAAGCTGTATAAGATTCTAGACAGCCATGGGTCAGACATGATTTGATTAAAATCCCTCTAAAAACCTAGCAGAGAGGTTAACTTAGTCTCATTATTATTATAGTTTAAAGGAGGCATAGGACCTCTATGGCAAGACCTCTGACCTCTATGTCAGTTCTTACACACTACTTAACTCTAATACCTTTCATGTCACTCATTTTGGGAACAATATATTTCCAGATATTTCTACTGAAACTGATTTGAAGAGTTTTTAGTGAAAAACTGAGGTAAGAAAGTGAAGAATGCCCACACCATCAAAACATACACATGCACTCACACACAGAGGTTGTTCAGAAATAAGAAAAATAAAGTATTAAATGAGGCAATATAAATTATTTTTAACTGAAAATAAGATACTACTCCTAAGAGAAATAATGGAAAATGCTTGACAGTAAACATTGACAAAAATTTTCAGAATGTTTTGGAAATTAAAAATGGTTGGATATACATAAGAATGATAATCCAAACTTGAAATGTTTCTGAACATTTTCAGATTGGATTTATTAGAAGCCGATTACTGAATTGTTTCATAAAAAAAATAATGATGGTTTTTTAGACATCTGATCTAATCTAGATGTAATCTCTGTCTACAGAGATTAATTTTAGCTATAGTCTATTTTTAATTTATTCTCCACATCCAAAAACTGCATAGGATAATCTACATAATCTAATATATTGAATGGACAGATAGAATATTTCCTAGAATCTTTTGCAAGATATTGGTATAGATTTCATTTAAAACAGAAATAATATTTGTTCTACAGTTTGGTATGTCTGGCTTTGTTTCCTTGATTTTGAAAATATTTGTTTCCAACTATTGTTCTTCTCCCACAACACTAGACATTCCAACACAAATGGTGTGGAACAAAAACAAAACTGGCAGCTGATATTTTAATACTTTTTTCAAAACTTTACATGTTGAATATACCCTTAATGTAGAATTTGATAAACTAAAGATAAAGTTATATAGAACACTTGAGAGTTAAAATTCAACATCAGACTTCATAGTAACCAGAAATACCCAACAAATCAAAGTGAAAAGACATGAGAAATGTAAAGACTGTATTGTATCAAAACTAATAGGTGTGCACCATGCTTAGACATGCTGTATAGTTGCAAGTTTATGGACAATGACTACACATACAAGCAAATGAAAGCAGCTGACCACGTACCCACACACCTGGGCAGAGGTGCACTCCACACTCTTCGGCCACCACCAAGGCAAATGATTTCTGAAGTTCCCTCTAAGCGATATCCAGAAGAACAGGAGAAGGTAAGAGTATCTCCCACCTCAAAGTTAAATCCAATTCTGCTTCCAAACTGAGGAGTCCCAGGGTCCTCGCAAGGTTCCAGGTTATATTCTAAGATGGAAAAAAAGCAAACAGCATCTTATTTAAAGATGGCATCTAAAAAGCAAAGATCCGCTTAAAATCTGAATCAGCCAAAATTACTAAATGTTGCTAGCTTATTACATGTCAACACATGTATACCTGGACAATAGTTTAGCCTTCATATATGCCCCTGCCCACTACATGCATGCTCAAAACACTAATTGCAATTCCGATAAGGTTTATAATCATGCTCATAATGCTCAACAGAATCTGTGAGTTGAATATTTATCACTCTATTAGCAGCTAGAAATGAATGCAAGTCTGACACATAAAATGATCCAAAAATTGTGCTTCTTGAAAACAAGATATATTTTCTTATGTGTTTATTTGGAATACTATGTCTTGACATTGGCCTTTAATCCACTCTGATATGCTATGACGCTTCAATTATATTGAACAATAGACTGTGTTTATTATAATTTTCTTCATCACCACTACAGAGGCCACAACAGGTACATTGAGATTTGTCTAAAGGAAGTAATAACAAAAGCAATTGCACAATGCAGTTTTAAAAAGAAAAAGTGAGATATCAAAACATATATTTTCATCCTGCCCCATTTCTGTGACGTTCTACGTTTCTTAAACCTAAAAAATAATAGTTTGTTTTATTCTCTTACCTGAGAAAGAAATATTAAATCCTTCATATGATATTGAAAAGTCAGAAATAAAGCGCAATTGAGCCCTGAAATTTCCATAGAGACCAGCATTAATTGCAGCTGGAACCTCTGAACCAGTCAGGCGTGCTAGTGGTTGAGTGAAGCTGCGATTTTCTGTTATTAGAAGGTAGTCATGATGATCTTCCAAATGAAAGGTGTGAAAGGTGAACTGCACTCCTATTAGAAAAATAAAATTAGAATCACATAGTTAACATGAAACCAATTATATCACTGATTAAACTCATATATTTCATTCCAAACATGGGCTCCGAAAATTAAACAAGGTTTATTTTACACGTGCCCTTGAGTTTTCATCTATTTTGTCTCTCATCTTTATTGAAACTATTTTTTGTATTTCTAAATATTAATCTTAATTTTAAGGTAGGTAAGAGAAAGGACAAAAGGCCACTACTCTTCATTTACAAAATAAAGTGAATAACGCTAAATCTTTGCCTAAAATAATAACTAAACTTAAATTAAACTAAAATTAAACAATTTCAATATCCATTTTTTTTAAAGTTCCTTTTCTTGATAGTTCAAATGATAACATTTAAGCATGTTTAGGGCACATGAAACAGGATTAAATGAAATGTAAATTAATTTGTACCTTTTCCATGTGTTACATCCACAGTCCATGTGCAATTCAATGAATTTGGATACAGTTCAGGATAACCAGGAGATAGAATAGTTCCACTGGGTCCTCTAACATCCCCTCCACATAGAGCTGAAAATGTAAGGTGAAATAAAATAAGGAAGTCATCATAAGTAGTCATTATAAGTTGCAAAAGAGCAATTTGAACATCTAATATCACTGTTTAAACATAGCCTGTAATTGGGAAAAATGTGTCTATGTTCAATTCAACAAGAACTTGTTGAATAGGTATCTATCATCTGTCTGTCTGTCTGTCTATCATCTATCTGAATACCTTTCAAGGGGCAAGGGAAATCAAAGCTTATGCTGAAATGTTTTCTGCCTTCTACATTTTTCCCACTCTAGTTCCAGTTATGAGAAGGGATTGCAACAATATTTGACAGGCAATTTTATATTGGTAGATTACAACCTTATATTCTATTGTGGAGAGGTTTCTCCTGCATTTTTCAGGAATATCCCAAGATCTCTGAGATAGCATAGTTGGAATTGGAAATAAGCAAGGGAAAAAAAGTTATGAAAAGAAGTTTGCATCTTGCAAATGAAACATTCTGACATTATGGTTTCTCTAGAACTCTTGTGGAATAGAGTAACTATTCACTCTGGGCTGTTAAAGAGAACAACTCATCAGAGCTAGCATTTCATTAAGTATCTGAATCTCTTCCTACTCCACAGATATTAGACTTGACCGTAGAAAATAAAATAAAATCATAAATACAAAAAATATATGTATTATAACCACTGCTATTTGTTATCACACTGACTCCTCTGTCAACCATATTAAGTCATACCATAGCTATCAAATATCAAAAACATCTACCAGGCTATTCCATCTCCTTTACATGGACAATCTGAAGTTGTATGGAAAACAACCATCTGAAATATAATTGCTGCTCAGTACTGTCCATATATATAGCCAAGACATTGCAATGGAGTTTGAACTGGACTAATGTGCCATCCTCACCATCAAAAGGGGGGAAATGATGAAAACTGAAGGAATCAAGATGCTCTATGGAAATAACACTGAGAGTCTGGATGAAGATGATCACTACAAATACCTGGGTATCCTTCAAGCTGACAATAACAAGCACACAGAAGTCAAGAAGAAGATCAGAAGTGCTTACATCACAAGAGAGAAGATCTTAAAGTCCAAACTCAGTGGATAAAATATTATTAAGGCTATTAGTACCTTGGCAATTCCAGTCATTAGATACACATCTGAAATAGTGGACTGGATTCAAATAGAACAAAAGGCCCTGGATAGGAAGACCAAAAAAATAATAACAATGAATCATGCCCTTCATCCACACAATGATGTTGACAGGCTCAACCTACCAAGGAAAATAGGTGGGCATAGAATGTTGCAAGTACACCAGACAGTTGAAGAGGAAAAATGGGCATTGGAAGTATACTTGAAAGACAGTGAAGAAGATTCACTAAATCTAGTATACCAGGAGGCTTACTTAGTACTGGAGAGATGAGACTGGCATACAAGAAAGATCAAATGAAGAATAGAAAAGAGACACAGCAAGGCAAAGCATTATGTGGCCAGTACATTAAAAATATAGCAGGCAAAGCAGATAATAACAAGACCTGGCAATGACTAAGAGCAGGAAAACTGAAGAAAGAGAGAGAAGGCTAATTCTGTATCACAAGATCAAGCGTTAAGAATAAATGCATACAAGGCTAGAATTGAGAAGACAATAACAGACAGCAAATGCCACCTCTGCAAAGAAGCTGAAGAAACAGTGGACTACTTAGCTGCTGCAGGAAGATTTCACTGACTCACTATGAACAATGGCATGATAAAATAGCAACAATGGTACACTGAAAGATCTGCAAGAAATACCATTTGCTTACAAGTAAGAACTAATGGGATCATAAAACAGAGCAAGTAACGGAGAATGAAGAAGCTAAATTTCTCTGGGAGTTCAAATAGATAGGCACCTGCCATATAACACCCAAGACTTAACCATTATCAATAAGAAAGACAAAGAAGACTGGATAGTGGACATGGTACTACCTGCCTACAGCAGAATAGAAAAGAAAGAACTGGAGGAAAACACAAAATATAAAGACCTGCAAATAGAAATATAACAACTGTGGCAAAAGAAAGCAAAGGTAGTCCCAATAGTAATAGGGCCCTTGGGTGGAATCCCAAAAAAAACTGGAGTACCACTTGAACACCAACAGCATTGACAAAGTCACCATCAATCAGTTGCAAAAGGCAGAATTACTCAGAACAGCTTACATCCTGCGATGATACCCTTAACGAACAGTTAAGTTCAAAGAACAGTATCTGCCTATCCCAGGTCCTTGGGAAGGACTCAATAGGTGGACAAAAATGTCAAATCTAATCTAAATATATATGGCTTACAGAGTGACAAACCATAATCAGTATAAAAACAATTATGGGTTTACTCAGTAAAGGATATAGGATTTTTATCCTTCAATGGAAAAACAGTTCCAATCTTGGATTGCTGTTCTCGGTGACAAACTAGATCTTTATTAGTATCTGTAGGTGTGATATAATTTATTGTTCTAACACTGAGATTGTTTTGTTTTATGAGCATGAACATACACATGCATATTTTGTATATATGACTATTACCATACAGTCATACATATGACTTCTTTTTTGTTTTCAGAGTCTTTGGCTTTGGCAGTCTTTTCTAAATTATTATGCACAGTATAAGTGCTATTTCAAATGTTATGAACAAGCTTCACTATAAGTAAGTGCACTCTTGTTCTACTTATGCATCCCATTATTTTCTGTTTCATCCTGAAAGACCAAATCTTACAGAATAATAGAATCCTAGAAGATAGTTTCTAACAAGAAACACAGAACATTTGGAAAAGATTCATTACATATTTGTTCATGTGAGATTTACGAATCCTATTTTTCTTCGAATAAAATAAAAATCACATATTTGACATCAGTGTTGCTCTAGATTTAAGTTCACAGCAAAATTTTATCCCCAATGTAACTGCCCTTATTTATTAAGACATTACATATCTGGAGATTCTTGGTAAATAATGGGTGACTGAAGATGTCTCTGCAAACGGCAGTGATAGATGACTAAGGTAAAGAATGACCAGTAAGTAGACTGGTTCTTCAGAACCTCTCTGGAAAAGGAGAAGACAAGAGATTGTCTGTAAGTGCTCCTATTGGCAACTCCTCAGAAGGGATCAATTCTCTCATAGTATTGAGCACCAGGAGGTAAAGAAAGACAGCATCTTAGATTTTCAGACTTTAAAAAGGACACTAACCCAGCTACATTAACTTTCTAATGACTTTCAGAAATTATCTATTTAATCACCTAATGGATGTTAGAGACCTTCAAAATGTCAAGTTTAATTTAATACCTGTTGAGTTTTACCATTTTTATTTGATACAAGAAAAAATAGATAGTTAAGAGTTCAAAAACTATATAATTGTAATTTTCCTGAAAAAAACAGGGAAAAAATGAATTAAAAAAAGTTATAAATAAACAAGAGACTATAAAAATTTGGAACTTTTGAAAATTTTAAAAACAAAGATTTAATTAAATTCTAATTAAATAATATACCATGGGAAATGACTGAGATTATCTATTACAAACTGAGATTCTTTGAATGTTGCAAATGGAACTGGAGGGGATTAAAGGACCAGGCAGAAATAAAGAAAAAAAAGGAAAGTACATCAATAAATGCTCAAACTAAGGTTTTAAAATGGCAAATAACATGTATTAATAATATTGATTATGGATAACAAGTATCAATAATCAATAATGATATGGATACCAAAATAAACAGGAGCTAGGATTTGTCTAGCTGCTATTGCCGATTTTAGATTGTTTTGGGCATGCCACCTTCCCCTTGGTCCATTTGCATTTAGAAATCATACACAGGAACTTCTACAGGGTTACATGCCCCTGTAGTATTGGCCTAGTGTTATCTGAAGCACTTGTCACATCATCTGCAGCCTCCTTATGCACATGGGTTTAGCACTCTCTTAAAAGAGCACTAGAGCTGTTTGTTTTAATGAGTTGTGAAGAGTTCTTTTTAGCATGGGTTTACACACAGATTTAGGATGAGAGAGCATTAATTTTATGCTACATAGAGAGCATATTTAAACTGAGAAAGGAAGCTAATTTTGGGTGCCAGCATGTCTTCTTGATTTTTATCATCAGTGAGTACATTACAGGTTGTATCTGTTTCTGGGATGGGTCTAGCATTGTTCAGAAAAGACTACTAAACCTTGGTTACAAACTGCCAAATTGGCATGCCAAAGATCAGAGGAGGAATTAAACAGAAGGAAGCTTCATAGCAATGCCCTCTGATTTCTACCCACATTCCCCTTTTAAACCTGGGAGCTGATGGTTGAACAACTTGATCCATTGTAAACTTGCTCTTTAACTCGCAGTAAGCTTTTGCAAGCTTACACTTGCCTAGGCCTATTCTGTCACACATTAAGAAGAGTAATTCCTGGATAATCTCCACACTGGAAGGTGATGTTCAGAGAGAAAATGAAGGCAAGGAATTCAGCTAATTATTTTCTTTATATTATCTTAAACTAAAATTGTAAGGGTAATAACAATTATCCTTACAAGACTTATTCCTGTTGCTAAAACAAAATAAAGCTCAGGCCCAGCATATGTTTCTGCTGGTGAAGGACTGGCAGTGCTATCTGATGATTTTTGAGGGATAGAAATTTGGTTATTTATAGATATAGTTTCTTTTTCTCTTTAAATTAGCCCAGCCCAATTTCAATCTGAAAGATACAGGATTACAAATTGGAAGCAGTTGTTTACTCAGTGGACCATTCCCATTGAGTTGTTTACTCAGTAGACCATTCCCATTGTTTCCCATGAAGGGAAAAAAGAAAGAGAAAAAAATTGCATTTACTTAATGAACTGTATACTAGTTCAACACTTGAGGAAGACATTTGTTACAATATGTAAAATTATTGCACAGTAGAGAATACTCTTCACAAAGAAATACTTTTTTAGGCAAGGTGGTGGGGAAAGTGGTTGCATGACAGCTATAGAGGATCCTGGAGGAAATGGATTTTCTAGACCCTTTTCAGTTGGGGTTCAGGCCTGGTCATGGGATGGAGACAGTACTGGTCGCTCTTGCTAATGACCTCTGGCGAGAGCAGGATAGAGGTTGTGCATCCATCCTTACTCTCCTTGACCTCTTGATGACTTCTGATACTGTCAACCACAGTATCCTTTTGGGTTGGCTGCAGGGGCTGGGGCTAGGCAGTGCAGTTTTACACTGGTTCAACTCCATGGTTGATCCCAATCAGTGTTAATTGGGAGTGAGAAGTCCAGCCCACAGCCACTATTTTGTGGTGTGCCTCAGGGCTTGGTGCTTTTGCCTCTCCTTTTTAAATTCTACATGAAACTGATGGGTGAGATCATCCGTCACCATTGGATGAGGTACTATCACTATGCTGATGATACTCAGATTTACATCTCCATCCCTGATAATCCAAGAGATGCTATATTGGTTTTTTATCATTTTATAGTTTTATTGTAAGCTGCCAAGAGTTTTTGATTTTGGCAGCACATAAATCCAATTAATAAATATATAAATAAATAAATGTACTTATTTTTATAAAGATGTAGTACATTGTAACATAAAAAACCTCTTCTGCTATGCAGAAAAGATATTCCTGTCTGTCCTCTTTTAAGCATGTTCTACAGTGCTACCATAGGCTAGGTAGGAGTGAAAATAGATACATTCAGTTTTGCACAAGTTTAATGCACATATTTCAGTATTCTTTTTTTTATACAGCTACTGAAAAAAATGTAACTTTCTGCCAAATTGTGAGTATGCAAGAAAAGGCATATTTTGAGAGTCAACATTTTTTTAATAGACAGAAGCAGAAGCATGTGCTTTAAAAAAAACACTAAAAAAACAGTACTTAAATACTTCTTTAAACTTCTTTCTGTACTTTGTGAGATCTTCATGTGGTCCACAAGATGTGGGCTGGACCAAGGGAATGATAAAGTTTGATTGGAATTCTTGCAATAATGTTTCTATTTTTGTCCTGAAAATTCCATTTGATTCTGGAACCTTTCTCCGAGGTTTTGGGATCCTGGTGTTGCAAGATATATACCATTATGTGTTGTACCACTAACTTAATTACTCCTATGTGTAAGAATGACCGTTATTCATTCCCACAGAGGAAAATACTGTACCACTATAATAAAAAAATAATTAAAGAGTAATGTTTCTAATATTATTTCTTAATAACTGTTCAGAATGGAAAGAGGTGTGCAATTGGTTTCCAGATATCTTGTTTTTAGCTAGCAGATTATGTTGCTTTTGTCACATATTGCAGATATAATTACAAGATTTTTGTAGATACCATGGAATATTCAGCACATATCTTTCTTTGCACAAAAATCAACTTTAATCAGGAAGAATTGCTATTTTCTTTGTAAACATGATGAATCAGTTTTTGTTATTAATATGGGCAAAGCTAAATATTCATACCATCACAGGTAGGAAGTGGATGGCTCCACCAGTGGTTCTTTTCACAAAGCAAAGGCTCTTCATGGTTCAGTCTATAACCTGAGTCACACCCAAATGACACTGTTGATCCAATGGAAAAATCATGTCCATAACGATGGCCATGTACAGGTATACCAGGGTCCAAACAAGAGTAAGTATTAACCATTACACCTGAAGTTCAGAGAAAAATGAATATTAACAAATTAACAAATGAGATATATAATTACATACAAGTAGTACTTGACAATGTTGCTAAAAATTAATGTTGCTAAGCAATACAGTTGTTAAGTGAGTTGCACTGAATTTTATGATTTTTTTGCCATGGTTACATTAAGTGTTGGAGTTGTTAAATATAACACATGGTCATTAAGATAATCCAGTTTCCCCCATTGAGATTACTTTTTGGAAGCTGGAACACTGCAACCCTTTGTAAATACATGCCATGTGTAAATTACATGCCAAGTGTAATTCTAACCCTTTGTAAATTACATGCCAAGTGCCCAAATGTCAATCACATGACCACAGGGATGCTGCAATGGTTGTATGTGTGAGGACAGGTTGGAAGTCACTTTCTTTAGTGCTGTTGTAACTTCAAATGGTTGCTAAATGAATGGTTGTGAATTGAGGATTACCAATATTTTTAGGATAAAATGTTAATAGGAATGAATTAATAAAAATAGTTATGACTACCATGGTGATAGTCAATTTTGGGGGCTATGGAAACCACCAAGAAATGAGTAGGAATTTTACAATTCTTCCAATAAGATATCCATTTTTTTAGGTTAAGAGAATGAAATGGTTTTGACAGTGTGACAGTAATACTTTCATAATCACCCTGAAATAGAGATGTTCAAAATAACTTCCAGCCTTTCAATACCTTCATTTCTACACTGTGAAAGCTTTAGTTATCCTCTGCTTCTTATCTTGGTCATCAGTACAGGAAAATGTGAGAATTTATTCCCTACAGTCTTGGCTGCTATGTTCACAAGACAGCAAATGTATTGACCTACCACTCCACTCTACTAAACTTTCTTCACATCTTTTATTTATAGGTTGTATTTTGTGAATTCACTCTTTTCCATCTCACATGAATATTGGACTGCTGATTCAATTCATTTCTGCAGTTCAAATATCTGAATTAGTAATACCCGTGGGATAAATACTGCTAACTAGTATACTGTAGAGATTTGGGGTCCCACTTTTGAGTGACAGATGAAGCGATAAGAAAGGAGACAGACAAAAGTGCTACTTGGAAAGTGGGGAGGCAGGGGCTCGAAGATGAAGCATGATGTATGAAGCATTGAGCAAGCACGCACACTCTTCTGAGTCCACCCTCTCTCCTTTTATTCACATGTGCTACATTCCATCATTCAGTTGTAGGACAAAGAGACAAGATAAGCAGACCACATTATATCAGTCAGATGTAGGATATAGATACGAGATAAGCAGGCAAGACAATCAGGAAAGAGTTGATCATTCCTTATCACGAGCTTCACAGTCATGAGAACATCCTCCCAGGTTCCTGCTTTTTCCGGTAAACACATTTCCACGGGATGTGCCCGCAAATGCCATATTTACAGGGGAAAGGAAACCTGGTCCAGATAATCTGGATGAGATTAGCTCTTCCAGTATTTACAGGAAGCAAAGCCACAGGAAGCAAGGCCTGGTCCGGATAAGCCCGGACTTA
This sequence comes from Acrochordus granulatus, assembly GCA_032468055.1. NCBI lineage: Eukaryota > Metazoa > Chordata > Lepidosauria > Squamata > Acrochordidae > Acrochordus > Acrochordus granulatus. Next base: position 78,634 of record JANHZU010008442.1, on the reverse strand, counting down.
TCCCTACAGTTTACAGCAACTAGAAACCCATATTGTTACTTGCCTAACATATAGGTTGTCCTTTACATATAACCATTTGTTCAGCAATGGCTCAAAGTTATAACAGCACTATATCTTGTCCTTGCACTCACTACTGCTGCACCATCCCCACAGTCGAACAATAAAAATTGGGGTGTTTGGCAATAGGCATATATTCACAACTGTTGTAGCATTCTGGAGTCATGTGATCACCATTTTCAACCTTACCAGCTGGCTTCCAAAAAGCAAAGTCAATGTCAGAAGCCAGATTTGCTTTATGACCACAGAATTCACTCAGTAAGTACAGTGATTAATTTAGTAACCATGGCAAAAAAAGTCATAAAATCAGGTGCAACTAACTTAACAAAATCTTTGTTTAGCAATGGACGTTCTGGTCCCAATTGTAGTCTTAAGTCAAGAACTATCTGTACAGCCATCCAGGAGCTAGTGTCCATCTTAAGGGGTAGAGGAGTCCAGTGTAGATGTACATGGGGAAAGAAACGAACTTTCATACTTACGCGTTAGTAAATAAATCATTAACAGGGTCAAAATCTCACTAGTTTGCTTAAGTCTCATGCCTCTAACCTGTAAACAGTGGTGAAGATGTGGTAGCCAGAACTGTGAAGCATATTTTTATCAACATTTCTTTCTTACGAAATGAAAGATCACAATATTGTATAGAATGTGACCTATAGATGAAAGGTCACAATATTGTACAGAATGGATGCTAAAGAATATTATTTTACTTCATAATAAAGAAGAAATTACTTACTTTCATAGTGAATTTTGAATCCATTATTAGATCGACTGTTGTCTGTTGTAAACAGGAGATAAATGAAATTGCTGCTACTGAACAAAAATTGAGGGACTTGTGTACCATTGTAAGATCCGAGAAGAGGTGACAAAAGATTAGGTCCATCATGTACTTCAAGAACATCATAATTGAGTTCTGTCTGGAATCTAAGTTAAGAAAGCACATAAAGAGACATAAAATATAATCAAAGACTGCATGCTCTGAAAACTGTTACACTTATTATTTCAAAATTATTATTGTTTTCTATGTTATTTAAAATCCTATTCCAATTAAATATTTCAAATAGTAATGCTAAGCAGAGTTTATTCCTTTATTTTGTTGCTATTTTAAAACCATGGCAGATATTATTATAGCATGACTCAGATGTCCATGTGTTTCTGAATATCTTTGAACATAGGCATTTAACCTATTGACAATGTACTTTGTCAACTTCACATCTACGTTGACAGTTTTCACTTGCTATATTTGCTAGAACCCTTTATGCATTTCTTTGCAAGTGGACTGCATAATGTAGGAAATAATGTGATGCAATTGACAAGGTTTCTTCCAATCTAAGAGTTAAACTTGGGGAGAATATCCTAGGTGTAAAACAATGTTGACAACTGAAATAATTTCTGTGAATTATATGAATAGATCATCCTTTTTCAGGTGTTTGTTTGAGCATATCATTTTAACAAATTATTTGCATGTGATTCACTTCAATTTGGATTTTATTTGTATTTTTACTGAATGTGACCTTGAACAAATTTGGGTAAAATGTAAGGGTGGTGGGGTTTTTTTGGGTGGTGGTAGTGGTGGATTGCTTTCAACTAAGTTTTTGATTAGTTCCTGCAGTTTTCTTGACAAGATTATGAAAATGGTTTGCTCTTCCCTGCTTCCTACAGCTGAGAGAGAATGATTGGCCCACAGTTACCCAGTTGTCTTCTGTTTAAGGTAGGACTAGAACTCACAGTCTCCCAGTTTCTAGCTATTGCTTTAAGACTACACCAAGCTGTCTCTCTGAAGAATGGATAGGGATGCATAAATGTTGGGAATATTTGAACCATTGGGAGGAGACCTTGTTAAGTTACTGAAATACATTTCTATACCTGGATCTTCAATCACAAAGATGTTGTCTGAGAAAATCAGAATGGCTGCTTCAAGTTCCTTTTAATCCCTGAGCTCATTGTATGTCCCTGCAGAAAACAATGTCTTCTACAATTGTTACTGGAACAATTTTCTGCCTCCTGATGGTTACAGGGTTGGTGAGGGTCAACAAAAGTCAAGCTGGCCACCAGAAATGCACAATCAAAACTTTAACCCCTTTTAATGAGGATATATATAACACAAGTAACAAAGAGATGGAGATTGGCTATAGCTATGGTTTCTTCCCTCCCTTCTTCTGACTGAGTAGTATAGTCAGAGTGGCATATCAGGCGCTTGGAGCACCCTCAGAGATGTCCACATTTCTTGCTAGTCCAATTGAGAACAACCAAGTAATAATTAGCTGTCCACAAACCTAAAACTATATGCACCAAATATATGCATTTCAGATTTAATCTTGCAATCATAAATTAATGTTTCTACAATTTTATCACCTCAGAATAATATCATTTTTATCCACAGAGTCATAGCATTTTAATTTAAGTCCTATTTATATGACAATGAAATCTATAATGTCTTTACATTTCCATTTTACCATGATTTAATCTCAGCTAATCACCTGAATGACTACAGCATTAAATGTTTTGTAAAGACAAACTTCTAGGAACCTTTACATAAACCTCTGAGTCTGAACAGTTAATACATAAGATTTAGACATAATGTGAATCAGCTGACTGAAATTAATGAAGCATTTCAAATTCTGGTTGACTAAGTTAAATATTGGTTTCAGTGTCTTCACATAAAATTGTCTTGATATAACCCTTTCTTTTAGCTCATGCATCACATATTTATCGGATAAACTAGTTTTAAAATAAAAATAATATAAAATAAGTATTAATTTAAATTATTGAAGCAGAATTAAGATAGCATCAATTTATTAAGGCAGATGTTTTGATCTTAGCCATAACATAGCTTCACTGCAAATTTCTCACTATCCATTTCCTCTACATCCTGCATAAGTTGGATGTGCATGTATCATAATATATTTATTTAATAAACAAAGTTTTATGGCCACCCATCTACTTTAAGAAACTCTGGGTGAACAATAATTTTTAAAACACAATATAATTAGAACAAAAAATATTTGAAACAAACAAAAGCAAGATCTGGTCTGAATAAAACTTGCATCCATTAATAAATAACACCATGCTGGCTTCATTAACAAGTCTTCACTGCTCTCCCAAAGACCAACAGAATTGAGGCCATAGAAGACATACTTCTGAGACCTCATCATGCAACACAGTTCACCAAGGTGACTTGTAGCATGCCCGCTCTGCCAGATCTAGTGGTAAAGATGATCATCATCATCTTGAATTGCACCCATAAGCCAAACTGGAAGTCATCAGACAGTATTGATGCTGCATGGATGCAACACTATTGCCGATGCTGTATTCTGGAACAGTGCAGCTTCTGTATGCTGTTTAAGGGCAACTTTGTGTGGAATGCACTGCAATGGTCCAATTGGAAGCAATGAATGACTGTGAGCAGCATCCCACAAGCTGAAGAAGGGGCATAAGTGGCACACAAAATATATGTGTGCAAAGGCTCTTCTGGTCAGAGCTGCCACCTACTCTTAAAGCAAGAACAGTAAGTCCAGGAATATCTCCAGATTGCAGACAAAATCTAAGTTAACTTTTTCTAAATCAAACCATCAAATCACATTATGAGTTTTAAATACCTTCTAAACTATATTTTAAAAAAATCCATAGGTTTATACTGAAATATTATAAGAGTTTTCAGTGCAGTCAGTTCTGAAGCTAAACTCTTAAACTTTGTTAACAGAAACTGAAACTGAATGTCTGTTTTTATAGAAAGCTCATGATGAATTATTAAATCAGGCAGGATTGAATAGCAATTTTCTCCTTCTCCCCATCCCCACCAAGAAACAAACACCAAAATTAGGAAAAACCTCAGTAATGCTTATTATTCTGTGAGACAAGTACTTTTGCTATATTGCCTCAAGCAAGCTTACAAAAGAGTAATGCATGTGACTGATTCAATAAATGATTTCTTGGAAATTTATTTAGCTTATTAATTGGGAAACACAGAAATGCCTCTTCACTAAATGAGATTTCACTATGAAAGTCAAGTATGTTTTAGTTATAAAGAAATCTAAGCCCAGGTTTAATATCATTCCTCAGAAGTGGCAAAAATTCAGGATCTAAGCAACTAAGAAAATCTGAAGAACATTAAGCTTACCTCTATTCAGATTTGAAATATACAGTGTTATTCTGGGAAATGAATTAATGGTTTCATGAGCAATATCTACAATCATTAGTCTACTGCAGTACTTATTAACATAATGATTAACTATTGACATAAACTGTAATATCGCAACAAAGTTTAAAAAACAGGCATCTGGACTGGATTTTTCTCAAGTCGAAGACGTTTCACCTTTAATCC
>JANHZU010008442.1:47719-58024 GCA_032468055.1 Acrochordus granulatus | reverse complement strand
AGCATTGCACAGTTTGATCCTGGAGACGATTTGCTGGGACGTCCACTCCTGGGAAGATTGGCAACTGTCTTGAATGTTTTCCACTTGTGAATAATCTTCTTCAATGTACAATGATGGACTTTAAATTGTTTGGAAATGGCCTTATAACCCTTCCTAGATTGATGGGCAGCAACCATCACTTCTCTAATATCACTACTGATCTCTTTACTCTTTGGCATTGTATTAACACACAAGTCAAAGCTGGAGACTAGCAAACTTCTCAAACTTCACCTTTCAGAGAGGTAATCATGTTTACTGATGATCAAGTGATCAAGGGCACTTGATTAGCAGCACCTGGCTGCTACTTAGCCTCTTCATACCTATGAAAAGTAGTAAGGGTGTACTTAGTGTTTCACCCATGGCTTCTCCATTTTGGGTTTCTTTTTGTAAAATAAATTATGACATAGTATGATATGTCATGTGCTGTTGTTCATCTGAGGTTGTATTTACCTGATTTTAAGAACTGCTAAGGAGCAAATGATTTTTTACCATGTCCTCATATGTAAAACCACAAAACTCAAAAAGGGTGTACTTTCTTTTTCACATAACTGTATGTTTAGCTTCTGATATATAAAACACACATTTTAAAAATATAATTTTCAGTTTTATTTTGATATGTTTCATGAAATAGTCAAATAATATATTTTTGTGACTAAAATGACTTTTATTGGATTATAGGATGAAGAAGAAATATTGGTTTTTTTTATCATGGTATTACATATGTTAACTAAAAAGAACTGGAAATATTAGATTATTAATGAAGCTTGGGATAATTAGTGCCCAGCAAAAATTAATGAAAATAAAATGGCATTTCAGCAATTAAGAAGACAGTTGTAATAAAGATGCATTTGCTGAATATTCTGGGTTGTTAGTATCATAATTAGTACCATTAATATTATTAGCCAATTTATAACAATGGAAATGTACTAAACATAAATAAAGCATAATGAAAACCCAATAATGGTTATGAAAGAATTATTACCTATAGATCTGATATATAAGAATATTTGGGCTGGAACTGTTAAGAGTTAGAGCTCATACTAGCAAAATACCCAAAATTTACTGGTATAGTATCTAAGTGCCACATGGGACTCTGTCTAATCAATTTGCAAAATTGTATATTTTTGCCCTTCGAATCTTTATCTTCATTTTCGATATTTGACATTATGTGACAAATACCTGGGAGATAAATTAGTCTCTCATTTGCCATAAAAATAGAGTATGATGCAACCCTGACAATTCATGGTGGCTGGAGGACACACCTTAACTGTGTTAACATTTTAGCCTTCTGAATTTTTTACCTTTGATTTTTAACTTGTAAATTTTAATCTTGTTCTTAACTCTGTTTTTTAATCTGTGCCTTTTATTCATATGTTTATATTGTTTATTATGTTGTTGTAAACCACCCAGAAACACTTAGGTGAGATGGGCAGTGTAGAAATTTAATAAAGAAATAAATTAAAATGCATTTTGACAGACTGAAGAAGTAACTTCTTCACCTGGATCTTTCTATCTACAGAATATGAATCCAAGTACAAATATAAGAAACTGGCTGAAGCTACAAAAACCTTGCTGCAAAGCAAAGAAGACTTCCCCCATCCCAAAAGTAGAAAAATGCTACAGATCAACACATATACACCATGAAAAGCAAAGTGCTTTAAGGTGTACATTGTCAGAAATATCATATATGTGCAAATCATCTCAGTTACTATTGAAATAATTTTAGTTTGATCCATGCTGCACTTTCAGCTAACTTATCACATGAGATTATTAGAAGCCCCAAGATGTGTTCTTATTTTATTCAGTACTCGTCACTGTATGGGGTTTGGTGAGCATAGTATCGTTATTCCACTGAGCAAATGTGGCTTTTAAAATCCAGATTTTGTTTTAATAGAACAAGAAACTTCTAGTTGTACAAGAAAAAGCTCTCTATGATTGTCCTCAGCTCTGTGTAAAATCATTATTAAACTAATTGGATCTCTGTATTATAAAAGGAAGGTTAAGCAAAAGGAAACAGAAAGTAGAAAAAGTAATATTGATCAGTCTGAAGCACAATGAGAAAACACAGAGCAGAGGGAAAAGAAGAAGAAGGATGAACTCTCTCTTTTATCAATTACATTCTCGAACACTGGGAAGTATGTATGCACAAGAATAATCTTACATTTTGCTCAAAGTAGACTTGATAATACAGAAAAAGCCTCAATCTCTTTTTGTCTCCCCTCTTCCCATGTGTATCCTGATAACATTTTGGATGTTATGATTATGGTTTTCCATTTTATCTTAACAATGTTATTTCTTGATTTTATTTATTAAATGTGCATATTACATTTGCTTTTCTATGTAGTTTTAGTTGTAAAGTTATGTCCTGCCAAAGGATAGATTTTCTCAAAGGTGGTGTGGAAGTCTTTTGAAGCCATTTAAAAAAAGCTAAGTCAGAAACAAAAAGGACAGAATACATCCTTTCCAGCAGCCAATACCCAGGTAAGCAGAAATTAACATGCACAGTGGTGCAAGTGGCTAAGACACTCAACTTTCCGTCTGAAAGGTCAGTGGCCAGAGTTCAAGACCCGGCATTGCTCTGGAGCATGGTGAGCTCCTGTTGTTCCACCTCATCTCCCGCCAGCTTAGCAGTCTGAAAGCATGCAAATGCAAGTAGATATATAGGTACCACCTATTCTGGAAGGAAAGTTAACAGTGTCCATGCACCTCTGGCATTTAGTCATGCCAGCCACACAACCATGGAATTGTCCTCCGTCAAATGCTGGCTCTTTGGCTTGGAAACAGAGATGAAAGTTGGTTACGACTGGCAGGGTAACCTTTTCCTTTTTACACAATCTATCAGAATATAATACCCTAACCAAAAAACTACCAAGGAGATTACTACCACCACCCTCACCAACCCAAGCAGGGCAAACCACATTTCCCTAGCACTGATGATGTTCTCAAGGACTCCACTGAAGGACTCCATTGATGCCATTTTGGATTGGGACAGAATTAAAAGTTGGCAAGGCAAAGTATCATTATCTCCTTCTCCTCTTCCTCTTGCCCAGCAGGTTGTAAGGGAAGATACAGATATGAAACAATTGCCTAAAAAACACTTTGAAGTATGCCACCAATAACAAACTTAAACTGCAAATTGCCTATCCTGCTCTAAGAGAGCCACATGGAAGGTCAGAATTGAAATTGGCTATATTCTATTTTCTTCATAAGGAACTCATATGGAGATTCTTCCAAAATATGATATATTTCTGTCATCTAGATCATATAATGGTGATCTGAGCTTTGGGGATCTGAAATGTATTTGTATAGATTTGTTTTTAATTGCTGAAAAATAAATCAGTAAGACTTTCCAACAACCTATAATCTTAAAATACATTTAAACACCCTTTATTAATTTTCAAAAGACCTGAACCACTAAATAAATGTAATAGTAAACAAACAATAATATTTAAACGTGAGACAATTGTTCAATCATTTTTGTTCTTGTTCCTACAGTTTTATCCAAGCCATGACAAATTATTTGTGCCAGAATCACTATTTGTTCCAGCAATATGAAAGGCTTGTACTTATGTATTATTTATTCCTGTAAATGACTATTTATTGACCACATAATTCAAGGGACTAAATCAGAATTCCTATACTATAATTGGAATCTAGAAGACATAAAGAAGGCCTCCTGTTTATAAGAGCTTTAAACTACTTTAGAAATTCTCACTATTTAGATTTCATTTTCCACCTATTTAAATTAACATAGAAAAGAACATGAGAGCATGCCTAGTTTGAACTTATGAATCAGTAAATGCAATGCATTTAACTTTACAAATGTTATCTATGTTAAATTATCATGCATATAACTTGTCCAGATACCACTTTAGAAGTTTATATTATTTTGTTTGAATTATTCAACCTACTTTCAAGACTATACATGGTGATATAGTCTAATCTCTCCTATACTCAAGTTATTAATGCCTTTGGACATATCTATATAGCTTTCTCTGTGGTAGGGTTTATATTATGAAATAAATTGCAAATAAAAAAAATCATTACTGCTTAGGGGGACCACAAAAGGAATGTATTTTATGAGGACATTTCAGATTCAGATGCTTTATTGGCCAACACTGATATTTTAGTTTTTGTATTTTATATTTTTAAAAGTTTATTTTAATGGACATTGCTGATGTTTGCTCTGTATTATGTAAGCCACCTGGGATGAAGCTAAGATAGAGACTGCATGTCATATATATTTTCTAAATAAAATAAGCAGAAAAGAATCACTTAACAGGTGTGAAGAATTGTGATAATTCAGGACTGACTTATAGTCAGAGGAGACTAGACACCTTTTCTGTGTAATTTATTATTGCATTTTCTCATTTATCTTCTTGCCAGAAAGAGTGTTGGCTGCATCATGAGAGTTGGTTGGAAAACTGGTAGAAAGTTGTTGGAAATATAAATTCCCCTATCCAAGGAATCATCCTATCTGCTCAGATCACTTTTTAGTTTGAATATGTCTTGAAATAGAATTCCCTTTCTTATTTCTAATCAACACTTTCTTGCCAATTTCATATTAGCAACCAATAACTAGTAATGAGACATAGCATTCATAAATATTTAGCACTGGTTGTAGAGAACCAGTCAATAGCTAGAGCTGTTATTAATGAAGCTGCTCAGATGTGTATTTTTTAGCTGGGACTCATAAAGTTATGATGATATTGGAGCTTCTGAAGATCAATCATTGTCAGAAGATACAATTTTATATTAACTCAAAGAAAATTTTTAAAAAAGATTTTTCTCAGATTTGTTATCTTTTACATCGCTCTATTAATTCAAAAAGATCTAAACCTACCAGCTTTCTAGGATTTATTGCAAATAATGGGACTAGACATTAGCTGTGCTCCATTTCAAAAAGTATATTTTCAGAAGGTCCTTTAAAAAGGACAGAAGTAGAAAAAAGGATAACATTTTATACATTGGAGAATTCAAGCGTTAAAAGAAAAATAATGGGAATGGACTTTGTGCATAACTAATCAAGGTACTATGAGTTTGGTTCATAGAAGACTGAACATTCTAATATACTGAACATTTAATGTTTACAACAAATCTAGAGAATGGATTATCAAATAGATTATACTTTGGAATGGATCAATCAAATAGATTATACTTTGGAAGAAGAAAAATATTATCATTCTTGTTTTCTCTTGTACAAAAATGATAGAAAATTAAATGTTCTTATAAATGAGGCAATAGCACAAGCCTTCTTATCATGTCTTGGACTATATCTCTCAACAACTCAAACCAGAATGGTAGATAGCAATATTTAATGGATACTATCAGAGTTATAATTCCTCATATCAGAACTATACACAAAAGAGAAAGTTTGAGAAGCAATGTATCACTTTTTAATTTTATTTAAAATATGATGGCAGCAAACCTAGTCTGAACTTGAAAAAGATAACTAGTATCAGACATGTTTAGTACTGGGAGATGATCATCAGGAAGCCTCGAAGCTGTATACTACATTGAGAATGTGGGGTAGAGTAAGGCAAGATGGAACACTCCTATACATTTACCACTGAAATGATGTAGATGTATCTATGCAATCTCCAGAAGCTGAGAATGACTTAAGAAGGGTTTTATGGAGCTGACTGAGAAAGTTTGCAAGATTCACATTTGTTCTGTAAAAAAATATATTAATCAATTCTCCACTGTGGAGGCAATCCAATCCTTTTACAAACTATATAGCTTTGATAGAAATACAGCTCACAAGCCTAACACAGACAGCTAGTCAACCTTTCTATTACCAAGAACATGTGGTTATTTTTGCAGAGAAAAGAAAAAAAATATTCTAAAAGAGCCAGACAGACTTCACTGAAACTATGAGGAATGTGTGGATGAAAGGAGAGAAATGGAAGGATTTTAGTTGGCAGCCTAAGCAAAAAAAAAAAAAAAAGAACTGTTTATACAGATATCAAGACAGTTACACAGGGGCAGCTTCTCTCTCTCTCTCTCTCTTTCTTTTTCTCTCTCTCTCTTTACAAAAGATGTTTACTCTCTTCAATAGCAAGGTAAAAACATTTAACACTGACAAACATGTAAAAAGGCAGCAAAGAGATGCTGTTTGTCAAGTTTGTAGTCAAATTTGAAGAATTTATTCCTTTTCTTTTTTCTTCAAATAACATGAATTACAGGCAGTCCTCAGGTTACAATAACAATTAGGACTGGAATTACTGCCACAGCAATCCCCGTAGTCCCTGTTGGCACTGTAACACCAGGACACAAAGGTTATAAAGTGGGAAGAGGTGTGTATGTGTTTTGTGGATACTGGAGTAGCAAGAGTAACTTACAGGAGTGACTTGGCATTATACTAGTATATCAAATGTTATAATTGATCAAGTTAATATCAAAACACTGACAAAAGATAGGTAAGAAATCAGTAATGCTTAAGACTTGAAATAGGAAAAAAGTGTTTTGCTGTCTTATTTTTAAATGCAAGTGATATTCAATTTTCTCATCATTATTCCTATTTTTATATTTATCAAGTTTATTTTCCATGAGTTTCTTGCGCTAAATCATAAAACAGCAACTTTTGCATACAATTTCTTTAAATTAACAGAGCAATACTTTTCAAGTAGTATTTTAATTTTTTTTCATTACATTTAAGCCTGACTGTCTATGAATGACAACAATTATTTATCCAATCAAAGATAATTGATGTGGATAATTCAATCTTAATTTTTTTAACTACTGTTCAGAATGTTCATGGATTTCATGGATTTTTTTCTAGTCTTTAATCATACATTAATCCAAGGATATAAATATTGAAGATGATCCAAATATCTTCCCAAGTATGATTCAAATTCAAACTTTGAACTTGGGTTGCTCTCAAGCTGTGTATTCTGACTCTCTAGAAAAGTATGTGTTTTCTTTCTCACCCATCATGGCAAGGGTCCACATCATCTGTGAAACCATTTCACCCAATGGGACTACACAGCCTGCCAGCATAGGCATTCAATGGACCCAATCAGTCAAGGAATTTCAGCTTTCAGGATGTAGGAGAAGAGCTTCTTCCATGGTTTCTTTCCTTTCAAATACCATATCCCCCGAAGTGAGGTCCACTTCCTCCCTTGTTGCCTTAGAAAGAGCCTGAAGACCCCACTCTGCAAGATTGCTTGTGGTTCCACTGGGGGTTTGTCATGATGGAGGTGGTTGTTGTATTAGTCAGTTCCATCTCCCTTCATGTGCCTTTTGCTCCCCTCCTTTCATCTTGCAATTTTATGTATATTGTATTGTTATTACTTTTCTATGTTTTTATTTATATAAATTGTGAGTCACCTAGAGTTGCTCCTAAGATCAGGACATATACATATGATAAATAAATGTTCAAAATGTTTTAATCCAAAGATATAATGTTCCATGATAAACTGAAATATTTATTTTTTTCTTTAGATCATATACTTAAAAAAGTATACAGTAAAAAGGTCTCATGGCATCTGGAACCACTATAAAAAGGCCACTTTCCATTCCAGGATATTTACTTCTAGAAAACTGGTGGCCACCCTGGAATGGCCAGATCTGCACAACCCAGAGAAATGGAGCAATTCAGAATTCTCCAAAAGAAATAAACAAATCCTCTAGAGACAGATTTGTGTGTGTGTGTGTCTGTGTATTGCAGAAACAGAATCTTATTCTGCTATAGAATAGGAACAAATAACTTCCTCTTTAAGCAGCCTTTTTAGCATCAACAGACTAAAAAATTATTTTGGCTGTTTTTCTTGTCAGCAAACACAAACATGGAAGGCAAGTATATTAAATAAACCAATAGTTAAATATGGAATCATTAGCTTTAAATATTTAAATTCTAGTCATTAATATTTAAATAATTGGTCAGTTAATTAAATTAACCAATTGTGGACCGTTAGTTGTTTTCTGTCTTTCTGTTTCTGAGTGATGTCAAAATAATTAAAAAATAATTAAATATATTAAGCTAAAGTTAATCCATTACTTGTGAGAGGGATTCATTCTGTACAGGATATTTGAGCAATGGTTGATAATATATGCAGAATCACAGCAATATTTTAAGATCCTTTATCATTTGTTGACATAATTTCATTTCTATATTTTTAATTGCCATAAACTATTACGTTTATGTAGCAAAAATATTTTTGCTTTATTTTGCCTGGTATATGTAATTCCCATACTTTTCTCAGTGCACATTAAATTGTATGGGGATTTTAAAAAAATGAGTATAAGATTATAATTAGCAACAATGTAATTTACTTTGTAGGTGCTAACTTAATTACAGCATCAAAAATTTTTGTATTGTATTTAAAATTCAGAACTATCCTCAGTTAGAAAGACCAGAAAGTAATATATATATACTTTTATTACAAACATTTTTCTAACTATAAAAATTATATCCGTTTCACTGTTTTTTTAACTTCATTAAAAAGCTGTGAAATGAAGGGCAGAGTGACATATTCAAATCTTCTTTATAGAACATTAAATAATCATTTTTATGAATAATTAAACATGCCCCAGGCATCTATTTACAAATACCATTCACAAATGCCATGGAATAGAGACCCAAGTAATATATTAACTAAGAATATATTCCAGTAATTTAGCTTGATTATACAATGATACTATTGGATATTTTCAGTATAAATAGCATCTGTGGATCAGAATTTTCAAAACCCTGCCAATTGCATGGTTTGATTTATGCATCTGTGTGGTAAAAAGCAGCAATGTTGCCATGCTAGATATTTAGATTATTAAAAAGTCTCAAATTAAATTTAGGGAACGAATAAGATGTGTTTTCCCTCCAAAGAGATAGTTTCATAAATCTAAGTCTGGAGTATATTATAGAACATCATTATTGAGTAAAAATGAAGCATTAGCTATCTATACGTACTGTTAAACTCCTCTGTCATTTTGGTACACTTTTGAATGTTCAAACTCATTTCTGTTCCATATAAACTGGTCCCCACTGCCTTCCTTCAATCTTTTCCAGGGAATCTCTCAAACAGATGAGATGGGTAATATTACACTGACTGAAATGTATGTGACTTCATACCTGACTTAGAAAATCAAAATGTAAAACAATTTGCTTTATTTGCCTGATATATGTAATTCTCCAAACTCATAAAACAATCTTAACCAAGTGGAAATTTAACAAAGTCAATTTATTTTCACTATAGGTCATTCAAAGTAATGTTTTCCATGTAGCCATTGGTATAGCAGGTAGCATACATTACCCTCCCTAAAATTCTTTGAATAGCTATTTTACCTATTCAGCGCTTTTATATTGTCTGAGAGCATGAATATAGCATGAATAGGCAAAATCTTAATGTAGCCATTTCTTTTCCTGGAATGACTTGGGGCATAGCTGCATTGGAACATGGAGGTTGGGAAGTTAGTTGAGACCAGATGAGTTGGTTGGTAATCTCCTCAACTGCTATATTATGTTCTACTCTAGTTATTGTTCTTATGTTGTTCTGTTGTTAAATCTTGTTAGCTACACAGAGTCATGGTTTTTAACTGATTGACCATGTCATCAATTAAAATATATAAATAGGAAAAATAATTGAAGATCACCAAAAGCAACTCAAACTAATTAAATTACATTATGATGATGACAAAGTCATCAACTTAGTGTCAATTCTTAGCAATAGGTCAGATTTTCTCTGGGATGACCTGTTTTCAACCTGATCATTCAATCTCCCAACACTTCACCATCTCCACCATGAGTCCACCTTGCTGCTGATAGTCCTTTTATCTTAATTCCACCTTTCCTAGTTTTAAAATCTTTTCTAGAAAGCTAGAACTTTGCATAATGTGTCTGAGGAATAATTTTTGTGTGGTCACTTGTAACTCATGTGAGAACTCTGGCTTGATTTGATGTATGATGGATTCATTTTTTTCTTAATATCCTTGGTATTCTAAATGGTCTTCTCCAACATCAAAATTAGTTTTGGAATTACAAAAATAGGACCATCTATTTCTCAGAGTGCTATATTTCTACCAAACCAATACCACTGACACCAGTTTAAAAAGCAAGAACATTCAACAATATGCAGATTCAAAGAATAATAACAGAACATTTAGAATAGACTTTATCAATATGTAATTATTGTACATTGAAATATATTGAAATATATTTTTGAAATATATTTTGAAATATATTGAAATATATTGAAATCCAAACAAAACAAACCAGTTTCACTCAGGTCATTAACATCTGAAGGAGCAGCCCAGGCTGGGGAGGGTTAA